>QZGG01003522.1:0-22775 GCA_006409495.1 Sedum album | reverse complement strand
GCTAAATTTCAAATGTTATACTGAGAGTTTATTGCAAAATCATCCTCATATATTCTATTAGAGATTTACTTATATGGATCCATCTTTTTTAATGGATTCGTAAACTTCATGTTGCATTCATCGTTGTATTTTATCGGAAAGATATATGGTTCATAAATTCCCGAAATATAATTCCCGAATCATACTTAAGTGGATACTGAAACATACATCCAAAGTTGGTTAAATGTTAATGAAAGAAATTAGAGAGGTGGTTAAGTGAAATGTATATTGAATGTATTATATTAAAATAATAATATATTTAACAAAATTAGGTAGGAGTATATTTTTAAGAAAATGATTATAAAGATAATTTAATAAATATTACTTTATAAAGATGGTACCGTAAATTAGAGGTTTCCCGTTTCCTCATGTGAATCAATCTTTTTTGGTATACTCGTGAACTCTATTTTTCATCCATTGATTGTATTTCATTAATGGTAAAATACAACAACAAGCTTATTGTCTGATTGCCATGATCGATCTGCGTACGTATGATTGTAAATTTTGGATGTGATAGGTTTGAAAAGTGAATATTGCACCCCTATTTCTAATATTTGCTAACCGTTTGTTACGTTTTCTTCATAAATTGCCACTACTTAGTTTTGATGTGCAATAGATGGTTTTGGATCAATTGTAAAAAATTACTGTTTTGCAGAAAACACCATTGTAACAACTAATTACGAAATACATGTATTATAATAGCTCCGTTATCACAAAACCACCATTGTCACTATTTCGTTAAAACTGCGTTCGTGTGGTTATTAAATATTATTTTATTAATTAAGTTAATTGCAGAAAACCACCATTATAATCTTAATTTTGTAAAAAAACACCATTATAATCTTAATTTTACAAAAACCACTATTATAATAACCAATTGTGAAATGACTATCGAATGTTCTATTCGTGCTAGATCGGAGGATCCAACGGTAATAACTCTTTGATAAATGTCCGCTAGCTACATGATTCTTCAATTTAATCTTGATGGATGTCAATGAAGAAATAATGCTAAAAAGAAAATTCATGTTCGAGAGCTTATTATGATTGCATAATGGATATCGGCTACCCAATTCACAAACAAGTAAGCTTTTCCCCTCCTTTTAACTATGATTTATTATGCCGTTGTTTTTAAACTCTAATTATTGTACTGTATTAGTTTCTCTAAGGTTTAAGTGACGCTAAAAATACAAACTTCAACCACATTATTGGCCACAAGTATACTTCTATTAGGTTTCATGCCTAGTGTGAATCATATATTTGTGAACCCTAATTTTTTTAGTAAGAGGTATTTTGCACTGCTCATCAAACATAGCCACAATCATACAACTATAGGTTCAACAACATTTTCTATTGATACTATTTTAATTAATTGTTAAAATAGTGGTTTTCTATAAAGTTTGGTTTTAAATAGTGATTTTTAATGATGTTTTTTTTATAACAAAACAATTATAATAGAGTTATTTTGTGATTTATTGTTACAATAATGATTTTATACAAAATAGGTATACTATAATGATTTTTTGCAATTATCCCAATAGTTGTTGGCACTTATATAAAATCCCGGAACAGGAAGACACTATAACCAAACGACGTCGGTTTGTACGTGTCCACCATAGCTGCAGTCGTTTAGGTACCTCTGATGGCGACGACGGCCGCCAGCAACGCTTTCTCGTTTCCGTGGACCTCGCGGCTGAACCGCATCTCGATAGTGATGGCGGTGACTGCATATTCGAGGCCGTCACTCGCCACTGCTTCTAGCAGTTATTGTAGAAATCGATTCACCACTTTTTGTAGCATTTCTGGAAATGGCGATGGGGTGAACGTTAAAATTGAATCGACAGAAATACCTAAAGGAGTAAGCCGTTGACTATTGAATTTGACCATCTTTGCTTTTCAATTGCCTGTGTTATTGATTTCAATTTGATATAAAGCCCTAGAAAATTGTATAATGAATTGATTTTTTAAAACGTTTGAGTAAATGCTGTGGTTTGAATTTTAATGGGCATGAAAATGTTGTTTTTGAAATTCAGCTGTTTGTATTGTTGCTTGAAATGGCCTGAGTGCAGTGTAATTTAACAGTTCATATATATTGTTGCTGAGTTTTGAGAGTTGTGCAGAGCTCGTGCTAAAGTTGATTTATTGTATTATTGTTATGCTTTAGGGTCTGGTGAAATCTGGATTATATTTAGTTGGAACACCGATTGGGAACCTTGAAGATATCACACTACGGTAAGGCATATTGCCTCATTGCTGCTGTGTGGAACATAGTGGCTTGTTCCAAATTATTTATTTCTCCTTTTCCATTTACTTTGTTTTTTGAAGAGCTTGTGTTCTTATTGTTTGTGTTTTGAGGCTGTGAGTAAATGCTTGATTTGGGAGAAAAGGATTGTCTGTATACTGCCTCATAATGTTGAATTTAATAGCATTTTGTTTTTTTCTTGTACGAATTTTTAGAGCCATTCGCGTGTTGAAGGCAGCTGACGTGATACTATCTGAAGATACCAGGCATTCAGGGAAGCTGCTTCAGCATTACAACATTAAAACTCCCCTTGTGAGTCTCTTGAAGCTTGCTGATTGGTTTAAATTGTCTGGAGTATTCACATTAATCAACTAGTTAATCGATTATAGATTTGCAGCTAAGCTATCATAAATTCAATGAATTTCAAAGAGAAAGATCTGTGATAAGGAGACTTCAAGAAGGTGAAATAGTGGCACTTATTAGTGATGCAGGGACTCCATGTATAAGCGACCCTGGATGGAACTGGTAAATGCTTAAACCTTTTTAGTTACATTTGACTCAAAACTATCATTGAAAAGTCGAATGCTTGTGTACCGCTACCGCACATGGTATTTCAAAGGGCTAGCAAGTAGCATTTGTATAGGACTCATAAAAAACCTGGCAAGTGGTAAATACCTTTGCACTTAAGCAGCTTAAAATTTGAAACTAACTGTTGGTGGTTATAAACTGCAGATAGTAAGCCACTCACTATCACTTTCATAACAGATGCCTTATTTTATGTGTGGCGTGCAAACTGGTAGCGTGAACTATCTATCATATATGTCACAACATCTGATTACTTTTTCAGGCTAAGCTGTGTGTGGATAAGAACATTCCCGTTACACCTATCCCTGGGCCATCTGCTGTGATAGCTGCACTTTCTGCATCAGGGTTGCCAACAGAACAGTTCACTTTTGGTAATGTTATCAGATTCTCCTGTCCAAGCTCAAAAATTGTGCTGCCGAGCAAGGCAGCAATCAAAATATTTGCACAATAAATTAACATTCAAAGCTCGTTGCACTTTTTCCCAGTTGGATTTCTCCCTAAGCATACAACATCACGAAAAGAGAGACTTACAGTCTCTGCAAATGAGGCAGCAACTCAGATATTTTTTGTTCCTCCTCACAAGCTTTTACAGTTTCTTGAGGAGACCGTTGAGCTTTTCTGCGCCACAGGTACATTTATTTGATAGCTGTTCGCATCACTTTACAACTTTGATTAATGTAGTTGGTGGTGCAGCACACGTATGAGTGTTCAGTACAGAGTTTCATTAAATCTAAGCTGACTGTACCCTTTTGTGTTTCAGACGATGTGTCATTGCTCGAGAAATGACTAAAATGCATGAAGAGGTAACATTAACAGTAAAGTCAAAAAATTTCATTGAGATTTATTTTAGACTCGATCTTTTTGGCTGCAGCACAATTCCTAATCCTGCTTTAGAAATTTTGCTGATCCAATAGTATAGGAGGCCAAGGGATATTGCATAATTACTGTCACAAACTAGTTATAAGTCATTCATTTAGGCTCAGATGGTTGATATCATGCAGTTCTTTTGTCATGAAGACTATGGATATAATTTGCTTAAAGTCTTAATTAAACGCTTGATTTCAGTTTCAAATAAAATTTTCCACCAAAGAAAAATTACTAGTGAATCAAATGAGCATATTGCGGCATTATTAAATAATTATTACTGAGTGTAATTTTGGTTGTTGTCTTACAGTTTTGGAGGGGTACTCTGGGTGAAGCAAGGGACGTGTTTTCAACTCGTCAACCAAAAGGTGAAATAACAGTTCTGATAGAAGGGAAGGCACCCTGTGCAGCAGAAGGCCCATCCGAATTACAACTTGAAAGTCAATTGGGGGATTTTATATCTAAAGGGCATAGTCTTTCAATGGTAATGTTTGAAGCTATTTTTTGTTCTTATTATTTTCCCATCTTGGATCTTCATTTTCTTACTCTCAGGCAGTTAAATTAGTGGCTGATGGAACCTCAGCTAAAAGAAAAGCAGTTTACTCTTTGGCTCTAAGGAAATTTGGGAAGCAGCCCGAGGAAGATGAATAGAGTAGAGTAGGACGTTTATAATAACCTCGAGAGGTATATTAAATGCTTACAGCATTCGTGGAACATAAGTTTAAAGTATTTAAGTTTATGTATATTTTCACAGGACCTCTTAAAATGTCTGTTCGCGGGCAGAAGTGAAGTGACTGAAACAGAAGCATTGTTATAACTTATAAGGGCTTGGATTCGAACTACACTAGGGCAAAGCCATTCCTGCCCATGACTGAAGTTTAAGTTCATGACTTGATAAATTCAAACTGCACATCTAGCATCCTCTTTCGATATGTAAAGAGCAAAATCTGCCGAATAACAGTCATTTTAAAGGAGTTTCTGGCTGGTCCCTCATCTCCATATGCCCTTCTCATTTGTGCGCAGTCCATGTTCGACTGCCCCTACAAATTGTGCAAAGGGTTATATCTATGAACAAATTGCCACTCCAGTTTTCGTCTCTAGTCAGTTTAACATCCACACAGACAACTATATGACCAGTTTTATGTCCAGTTGGAGCTCCCTTTATGTTCTGATTTTATCTCAGATCCTTTGATTTAAAGGGCTAGGGCTGTTTTGTCTCCCTAACTCATTCTTCGGCTTTAGACTACTCCAACTTGGCCATTCAACAACTGCAAAACACAACACTAACCACATTCCCCAGGATATCTATCAACTGCTGCTTTTGATAATCTAAACAAAGATTCACTGCCAACATCTGCATGTTCTTCATGGAGCAGGTGATACCAGAAACACAGTCAACAATATTCTCTTACTTTGCATCACACTTTGTCTCATTATGTACTTCAGTTGATCTCACAACCATACCAAGTCATACCTATTTGGTATTCTGTTACTGGAGTTGTTGGTTTCCATGACAAGATGATTCCTCGCCCTCATATTCCCTCTGCTATAAAACAGCAAAACCAATCTCTGTAAATTCCACAAGTTACCTGAAGCTCAAACAGCAATGGCATCCAAGCCTTTCTTCACAGCTCTTCTTATTGCTTACAATGTGTTCCTCCTGTCCTCCACTCATTCTACAGCAAACCCTGGCTACGGTTTTGGCTGGGGTGGAAGCTGGGGTTGGCCTGGTAGTGGTGCTCCTGCTGCTGGTAATGGCTGGAGTGGTCCTGGTTATGGTGGTGCTCCTGCTGCTGGTAGTGGCTCGAGTGGTTTTGGTAATGGCGGTGCCCTGCTGCTGGTAGTGGCTCGAGTGGTTTTGGTAATGGCGGTGCTCCTGCTGCAGGTAGTGGCTCGAGTGGTTTGGTAATGGCGGTGCTCCGCTGCAGGTAGTGGCTCGAGTGGTTTTGGTAATGGCGGTGCTCCATCTGCAGGTAGTGGCTCGAGTGGCTTTGGTAATGGCGGTGCTCCTGCTGGTAGTGGCTCGAGTGGTTTTGGTAATGGCGGTGTCCTGCTGCAGGTAGTGGCTCGAGTGGTCCTGGTAATGGAGGTGTTCCTGCTGCAGGAAGTGGCTCGAGTGTGCCTGGTAGTGGCAGCACTCCATCCAGCGGCGGTGTCAGCAGCCAAACAACTTACACTCTTTCACCAAATTACTATGAAGGAACTTGTCCACAGGTGTATGACATTGTCTTGTCTGTACTGGAAAAGGCCATTGCTGCTGAGGCTAGAGTTGCAGCTTCCCTACTAAGGCTCCACTTCCACGACTGTTTCGTTCAGGTAAAACTAACTTCTTTGGTAATTAATTTCATGCACGAATTCTGAAAGTGAAAAGTTCTGAACATTAAGACACTTTTCTTCGCAGGGCTGTGACGCATCTGTCCTGCTGGATGATGCAAATAATCTAGTAAGCGAGAAGAATGCAGGACCAAACAAAAACTCATTGCGAGGATTTAAAGTCATCGATGAGATCAAGGCTAAGCTGGAGCAGACATGCCCCCACATTGTCTCCTGTGCAGATATACTCGCTTTGGCTGCCCGTGGCGCCACCATTCTGGTAAACTTTTTCGCTACTCAAAGCCATTTCATTATTTGAAGCTTAACCACTTAACATAGGGACATGGTTAACCATGCGCAGAGTGGCGGACCAGAATGGGAACTTCCATTGGGAAGAAAGGACTCCCTGACAGCAAATATGAATGCAGCCAACACTTTAATCCCTGCCCCAAATTCTACCTTGCAGACTCTCATCTCAAAGTTCAGTCAGCAAGGCCTTGATGAGCAAGACCTTGTCGCTCTTTCAGGTAAAGTAACTTGTTCATAATCTCAATTCCTATGTTTTGGCGTCTACTCTATATCATTTGACACATGTTATACATGTTCGAAACATTTCATGTAACAGGAGCGCACGATCGGGGTGGCGAGATGCACAACATTCAAGCAAAGACTCTACAATCAGAACAACAACAACCTTCCAGACCAAACCCTGGAATCTGCATATTACCAGAATCTAAAAACAGTATGCCCCCAAAAGGAGGTGACAACAACATCACACCTCTAGATTTTGCCTCCCCAATCAGATTTGACAACACTTATTACAAGTTAATACTCTACGGCCGAGGCCTTCTGTCATCTGACGAAGTTCTGTACACTGGAAATGTTGGAAACTCAATGAAGCTTGTGCAAAGTTATGCAAATAACCAAGACCTCTTCTTCAGCCATTTCGCAACATCTATGGTTAAAATGGGTAATATTAATCCTTTGCTCGGAGCTAACGGAGAAGTCAGGCTCAACTGTCGTCGAGTTAACTAATGAATCATTTGTGCCTTGAGTATGACAGACAAATACTCAAGATGATATTTCCTTCTGTACTGTAATGCCATTTGTATGTAAGATTGTGAATTAAATGGCTATCACCTTAACTTTAAAACTATTAGTTTACAACAGGGTTAAAAAATCTTAAAACAGAAAGTACAAACCTCTCGTGGTGTCCAAATGGTAAGGGTGTCTTCATATATACTCTTAGGACTGATATTCAATTCGAACACTGAAGAAATTTTATTATCTCCAAGCCAAAAGGCTTAGAATACATATACTATGAACTTTGAGCGATGTAGAAATAATTTTTAAAAATTACACACATTATGAACTTTAAATCAATGGATATAGAATACTTGTTAATTACAGACAGTTTGAAGAACTTTTTTCTCAGCTAGCTTCTACTTTTTTCTGCCTCTTGATGAACTTGTACTTGACCATCCTTACAATCTTATAGAACCAGAAGACGCTAACTAGCTCAAGCCCCAACGCCATCGCCTAAAAACAAGACAAATGCAGTTAAGCTAGAGACGGATTATAAGCCAATAATATACTGTCTTCTCACCTTGATCAGAAATGGGTTATCAGCAGCAAGAGTAACATAACACAGATAAGGCCCTCCCACCATTCGTGCCAAGGAGAATACTACAGCAAATGCAACCTGACAAACACAGTTCTTCATTAAGCCAAGGACCCTAGCAACACATAGGCATAAAAAGTACTTGTTTGAAATTTAACTGCATTTTGTAATTAAAAAAGCATTCAAGCTTCTTACATCTGCAGCTAAGTTCAGGTCAGTGTCTCGGTATCCCATCTCTTTTAAAATCTCTCGTAGGTGAAGCAACGGGCTAGAAATCTCTGTGATCCATTGTGCTGCAACCATCTCCGACCCACACTGCACACAAACAATACTCATTATTCATCTTTAAAGTTTAAGTAAAAACGAAGAGTATGGAATTCTCTTGTTCCTTACCCTCTGGTAGAACAGCCCTGCTCCAAGTCCTACTATGCTAACAATATGGTGCACAGCGTTGTCTATGTTAACTCGCTTGTCGAATAAACAGCATATCAAATCATATATCATATACCCAACTGTAACAGCCAAGCTTTGCATCTGCACATCCCAAATTAAACAACTATTCGTCAACAATAAAAATAAAAAATCCAAGCCAATTTCAAAGCTGGAAAGCGAGTTAGTTGCTGTTGACATAAAAGACACCAACTTTCCAAATCAGAATCACAACAACCTTGTTTTGTTAATCACAACTAGTAAAAATTTACCTGTAAATGTGAGGACTGAGATGCAATTGGATGCACAGGCCTAGACCAATCTTCAACAGACCTGGAAGCCAAAACCACAGCCACAACAGCATGAACAGTAGAAACAAGGCGATTGCAGAAATCAAATGACCTCTTGGGGAACACCCATCTGATAAAAATGAAAAGGGATGTCCATGAAACCACAGCCACAACAATCAAGTTGACAATGTAATCCTCAATCATCTTCAAAAACCCAACTCAATTGATGTCTCTATGGTCTCAAAAACTCCAAAGTTTAGAACTTTTGGTTAAAATTGATGAAGGGTTTAGGTAGTTGGGGATGGAAGTGGAAGTTAGCTGCAGGATTTAATACTAGTTTCTAACCAACTACTCATCTGCCGGAGGGATTTATGGTGAAAATGATGACCTGGACACAAAACAGATGTGAACACATTGATGCAAACTTGAGGAAATGAAATTAAAGATGTCTTCTCCTTTGTGGCAAATTGTACCTAAAATAACCTAAAACTGTGTCATATGTTCAGATGTGCAAGCAAAGGTTGTTTGGTGATATGTATCAGATCTGTAAATCAGAATATTTATTTTTGTAAATGGAATATAAATAATATGCTTGCTTTGTTCCATCATTGACTGATTCTAAATTTTAACTCAATATTGTTAATTTAAGGCTTGGTAAGTCAGAGTACTCCACACAGGATTTCTATATTTTTATGCAATTATTACAAAAAATAGATTGTAAACAACAATGAAAGTAGGAAAACATGACATGTCAAATTTCAAATCAAGTACCCAACGGTCCGGATCTTTTACGATTCTGTCCAGACTGTTAGACCTTAAGTTTACGGTCCTATTCAAGTCTGTCCGGTCTTTTTAAGGGTAATTTTGAAAAATCCAAGGATCATGGATCGAACTAGACCGTTTTTTTACAATCCGGTCTTGGACAGATCCGTACAAATTCGATACGGTAAGAAATGACAAAAACTCAGAGAATGTGCCTGTAACTTACTCAAGATGCAGTTTGTTCCTCCTTACATGAACTCGAAAGATTTACGTAACGTCATCTTTAAGGATGTTAAATAAACAAAATTCATGCAAGTGATTGGCATAACTAATTGCGCTGCATTGCAGTGCTGAATAAAAAGTGAAGATTGAAGAAAATAAAGAAAGACTAAACTAGCTATAACCTATCTAACAAGATGAAAGCCAACCGGCTATTAGAGCTTGAGCAATGCCATATGCAGCTGCTCATTCACTCTGAATGTCCAAACTTGAACTGCATTGCCTGCCCTCAATCTATTTATCCTGGCAATTGTAATCCAAGGTTTTGTCAATGCGTAAACTTCGGTGAACGCTCCGGATTGCTTCGTCATTAACCATCTTCGCAGCTTTATCTTGTTTAATCTCAATGCAGGGTCTAGAAATGGTATTTCAATAGAATTCCATTTATTTTTCTTATCCTTTTTGCTTAAGTAATCTTTTTCATCTTCTGTCAAAAAATCTTTGTTAAGAATTTGGCTGAATGGAATTTGTAGTCTGTTCTGGTCGAAACTAACGTCTGTTGCGGTTAGACGCTTCTGCACAATCAGTTCTAGGCTAGTTCCTCCCATGACTTCAATTATATGCTTGACATTCTGTGGCATGTCCGGTGGAGGTGTCGGGCCTTGATCATCATGTCTGATAATATTCTTCTTTATCGAACGATTTTCGATTGGAGCAGCAAAAACAACACGCGAGCTTTTTCTCTTCTTAAAAGGCAGTTTGAATTTCTCCGATCCGTCAGCAACACAACAATCACAACTCGATCCTTTATATTTGAACTCATCAGTATCAACATGCATTCTTAATATCCTCGAACTCGATGAAGATGCAACACAACGACTTCTTAAGCACTTGAATAATCATAATCAAAATTTATGCAATCATATAATTATTTTATCTTACTATTAATAAAGCCTAAAGCCTTGAATTGTCAGTTACTTTTTGAAGCCACATTTTGGCTTCCAAAACTACCCTTACCTTTTCACATATTTACACTATCATAATTATCAAATAATATTTAATTTGATTCTATATAAATCTCTAATTAAAATTATAAATAATATATGCCAACTTTATATACGCACAAATTTTTGTGCACAAAAATACTAGTTGATTATAATTATCAAAGAATAAGTGTATTTTTACAAGTTTTAAATTAAGAGATAATTTATTAATATTATTGATTTTTTGTTAATGAGGTTAAACAGATTGGGCCGACCAATTCAGCCAAAACCGGCCCGGCTGATGATCAAACCAGATATATAACGATTGTGAGCGTCCAATGTTCGCCGGATTGGACTCTCCGCCGCAGCCGCAGATCGAAGCTCACGCAGCTCCGACAGTTGAAGTTATTCTTTCTCTGTTCAGTAAGCCACTCGTCATGTCTTGTTTTTTTATTTTATTTATTTATGGATTTAGTGTTCTTGTTGATGTTAGGGTTAGGGTTTTACATTTCCGAATTTTGTGTACTTGGTGGATTAGTACGTAATGGATAAGACATGAGGTTAATGTATTGATTAATTGTTGATTTGAACGATTATATGAGCGAGAGATATGTCTTTATGTTGTTGATTGTGTTCGTCTAAAAATTCAGTAGACCACTGTGATTGAATTATGTATGAGTATCAATTTCATGTGATACTAAAGTACATAATCTCATCCGTTGATTTTGATTAATCAACAGTTGAGATTAAATTTATTTATTGATTTAATTGAGCGGTTGACTTTGCAAAATACACGGGCGGTTATATTTGGCGGTTTTTTTTCTTTAAATTTCTTCCTTCAATAGGGTTTAAGGTGCTTTGTCTCTGCTGACAAATTCCACTTTTCATATCTCAACCGATCAACCGAGCTAAACAAAGGGTTGTTCAGTTATATCCTGGAAGATGTTGTTCGTGATTGGGTTGGGATTAGGCAACGAGAAGGACATCACAGTCAGAGGCTTGGAAGCCGTGAAGAGATGTGATAAGGTGTATATGGAGGCCTACACATCGCTCTTATCATTTGGGTTATCTTCCAATGGCCTTTCAACTCTGGTAATTTAACATACTAGGGATTGGGTTCTGTAAAAAAAGAATCTTTTTATGTGTTTGATAAAGAAGTTGTAATCTTTATTTTGTTTTTGATTTGATTTTATGTAGGAAGCAATGTATGGGAAGCCTATTATTGTTGCTGATAGGGAGATGGTTGAGGAGAAGGCTGATGAGATGCTGCTCGAAGCTTCTTCCACTGATGTAGCGTTCCTTGTTGTCGGGGATCCTTTCGGGTATGCAGCATTCTGTAACTGTTAGCTACACTTGGTTGCGTTTTTTAGTTTAGAGTCTAGCCAGGTTAGGTTCATGCAATATTTGAAGTTTTCCTTTTTCACTGACTTGTTTAACTAGTAAGGAAGCAAAGCTATGGTTTAAAAATTACAACGATTGTGCATTCAGTTTGTTTGTGTCTTTAGTCTGCATATGAAGCTGTCCAAGTTTGAACTTTGAAGTTTTGATTGGATAAGTGATCTGTATCTGATAAATGGATTCAATTTTAGAGTTTCGGATGAATTCTGACTGATGCTTACTGTAGTCTCACTTTAAACAGCTTGTTAAAGTCCAATTCCAGATTTCTCGAGGGTTGATATTTATTTTTAAGTTGTGATTCATGAAGCTGACATAAGTAGCACTTGGTTATTCATATGGTTACGGCAATGAAAGTGGATCACTATTTAAAGCCCTTGTATAAATTCCAAACGGAAGTATTGTAGGATACAAGTGCAATGTTGCAGTTAGTTATTTGCTTTGGCGGGAGTGTTCTCATGGCTGACTATGTGAAATTTAGGGCTACCACACACACTGATCTGGTTGTTCGTGCGAAGAAAATGGGTATTGAAGTCAATGTGGTACATAATGCATCCGTAATGAACGCAGTTGGAGTTTGCGGCTTGCAACTCTATCGTTACGGGGAAACAATTTCAATACCCTTCTTTACGGAAACATGGAGGCCTGACAGCTTTTACGAAAAGATATTACGAAATCGCAAATTGGGGTTGCATACACTTTGCTTGCTAGGTAAGAATTTGGCATTACCTAGCTGCTTTACTTTTTTTAGTTGACTCAGATAGCTTAGTTCTGATTCCGAGAGTGAAGACTCTGAAACCTTTTCTCTGCATATACATGTGTAATCTTCTTAATTTCAAATTGCACCATAAGTCATGATATGTTTCATATATTCCAGACATACGTGTCAAAGAACCTACTCTAGAGTCCTTGTGCAGAGGAAAGAAGATTTACGAGCCTCCACAGTACATGTCTATAAATACAGCCATAGAGCAGCTTCTGGAGGTGGAGAAAAAACAAGAATTTGCAGGCAAGTTTTCCATGCTTCCTGAATAAACATACCCAGCTGATCCTTTTTACAATGTAAAATATCATATTTTTTATTGAATATATTTGTTTACACTTTACGTTCCAAAAAAATTGCATTCACTTCCTATGACGAGTATTAAAATTAATTATTTGTATTACTGCAGCTTATAATGAAGATACAATTTGTGTCGGCCTTGCTCGAGTGGGGAGTGAAGACCAGAAAGTAGTTGCGGGCCTTATGAGTCAACTTCTTACAGTTGACTTTGGAGAACCTCTTCATTGCTTGGTTATCACAGGTGAAACACATCCAATTGAAGACGAAATGCTAGACTTCTACAAACTCTAATATTTAAAGGCAGGAACATGAAGTATAATTCACGCAGCATAGTTGGATAACTTTGCTTCATCTGTGGAAAGGGTTTCTCTCCATGCAAATGGAGTTTCTCCTTTCCATCCAAATTCTCATAGACCCTATAGCTTGGGAAATATTGGGATGAGCCATGTATTTTGAGCTGCGCATTGATTTTCTACAACCGCTGCCGTCTATTGCAACTATGGTTTATCTTTTCAAATCATAAGCATTTCTCATATGTTGTAACTTTCCACATGAGGTTTCTTAATATTTATAGCTGCATTCTTATCCAAAAAATATATATTTATAGCTGCACTACTTCAAAGATATTAATGTATGATTAAGGTGCTGCCCATTTGAGCATCCATTGAAGACATGATGTACGTACAAGAGAAAAAGATTGGCTAAGGAATTTGCATCATGGTTTGGATTTCTTGAGTATCAATTTTCTCAATTTCTTGTATATATATGAAATACTTCGACTGTTCTTTTAGGCGCCTTTCATTATTTGTTCATTAGTATTAAAATAATCTGTAAACCCAATTTAATGTAACAAACTCTTGAATACTACCTGATAATTATATTAATATATTTAAAATAATCGTATTTAATTTTATTGATTATAATTATCAAAGAATAAGTCATCAAATGCAAGTATTTTTACAAGTTTTAAATTAAGAGATAATTTATTAATATTATTGATTTTTTGTTAATGAGGTTAAACAGATTGGGCCGACCAATTCAGTCAAGCCCGGCCCGGCTGATGATCAAACCAGATAAGGATTGTGAGCGTCCAATGTTCGCCGGATTGGACTCCTCCGCTGCAGCCGCAGATCGAAGCTCACGCAGCTCCGACAGTTGAAGTTATTCTGTCTCTGTTCAGTAAGCCACTCGTCATGTCTTGTTTTTTATTTATTTATTTATGGATTTAGTGTTCTTGTTGATGTTAGGGTTAGGGTTTTACAGTTCCGAATTTTGTGTACTTGGTGGATTAGTACGTAATGGATAAGACATGAGGTTAATGTATTGATTAATTGTTGATTTGAACGATTATATGAGCGAGAGATATGTCTTTATGTTGTTGATTGTGTTCGTCGAAAATTTCAGTAGACCACTGTGATTGAATTTTGTGGTTTAATCGTTGTTATGGTTGGGTGTCGGTTAACTCAATTGAATAAGGTCAAGAAATGCAGCTTTAAGAACAGGATTCATTTTTTCAGGTATTTATTTGAGTTCAAAGACTAAACAACTGATGAGCGATGGTGTCAGGATGTCTTCTTACGCATTCTTTGCCTTTTCATCCATTGTTTCCGCGAAAGATTAGTGGTTATAGATCTCACTTGCAAGCAGCTGGTTCTGAACCAGCAAGATCTTGTTTTTCCTCGTTTAAGTTTGGCTGCTGTAGTGCTACTCTCTCTGCAGGTAATTTTTGAAACTTGATTCATTAATTTATGCATTTGCTGGAATTATATTCATTCCTTGCTGGAATGATTCAAAGATTAGGCGATTGATTGCTTTCATTATTACACGAACGTTATCAGTGCTTCTGATTACTGTTTGTTTCACCTTAAAATATTGCCTTTTCATAATCTTTTTTATAATGTGCCTTATGTGATCATTAACTGCAGGATTTACAAACTTTTCATCTACTAGTACATCGTCAATATTTCCTGGTCCGGGTTTATCGGAACAATCTCTAGTACACCTTTAAGACGCAGTTTAATACTGACTTGCCCCAAGGCATCATCTAAGGATGTTCCGTATTCATACCGATATCCTCCTATGACAAAGAAACCACAATGGTATTGGAGAACCTTGGCTTGCCTCCCTTACCTGATGCCACTTCACGAGACATGGATGTATGCAGAGACAGCCTACAATCTGCACCCTTTCCTGGAACAGTTTGAATTTATGACCTACCCATTTCTCGGCGTTATTGGAAAATTACCCCTTGGTTCTTGATGGCATATTTCTTTGTTGCCTACTTAGGGATAGTGAGGAAAAAGGAATGGCCCCATTTTTTCAGGTTTCATGTTGTTACGGGAATGCTTCTGGAAATTGGCCTTCAAGTGGTCGGTACAAGCAGCAGATGGATGCCTGTAGGCCTGTATTGGGGTAAGCTAGGGATGCATGTCTGGACAGCACTTGCATTTGGATTTTTATTCACGGTATTGGAATGCATCAGGTGCGCTCTATCAGGTATGTATGCCGATGTACCTTTTGTATGCGATGCTGCGTATATTCAAATTCCCTACGACTAATAGCCCTTCAGTTGTGTTACGGGATCTGTCAAATATCAGTGCACAACTTCAGATGCAACTAGAGTACTCTGCCCTGTAAAACCTTTATGTTTGAGGATATTTGCTTTTGTAATATTTTATCCTTATGTGATTCTGAAAACATACCAACATATTTTGTTCATGATAGTGCCTCCATCACCACGCCTATCAGGCTTTAGTCTCACTATTTTTTAGCACATATACACTGTAGTAATAGTGCACCTTTGTGGCCACTGACCAATTTTGCTGATGTTAGGTTCAGTGGGAGATTGGCATTTATATTATGTCTGGATCTTTTCTAGCCATTTTGCTAGTTTTTCTTAGATGACAATCTCACTTAGCCTTGCATTGATAGGTTATTTGATTTGATGCAGTCCTCACTGAACACTTATGTGGATTTTAAATTTGTAAGCAGCTTACATCTATTGTAGAGTAGTGCCTCTCAGTTTGCTATTTAGAGAATTACTCTGGTGGATCCACCACTATTTGGTGGATCCATGAGTCCAACTTTCAGCCATTGGATGGGTTTAGATCAATGATTAGCAATGGTCAACTATTAGTCAAACTAAAGGGTAATATGGGAATAGTTAGAATTTTAGTTAGTTTAGTTAGCCTAGTTAGCATTTAATGCTTGATTAGATGGCTTCATTTTCCCTCTCTCCTTATTTTTCCCTCTCTCCTTACAAACCCACCATTTTCAAAATTCAAACCCTCTCTCCTTAATCAATCCCACCATTTTCATAATTCAAGCTTTTTCATTTCCCCACCATTTTCATAATCCAAACCCTCTCTCCTTAATCAATCACACCATTTTCATAATTCAAGCTTTTTCATTTCCCCACCATTTTCATAATCCAAACCCTCTCTCCTTAATCAATCCCACCATTTTCATAATCTAAGCTTTTCATTTCCCCACCATTTTCATAATCTCAACCCATTCTAACCCGTTTGTAAACCAAATAATCCCACTCTCAACTGCATTTTAACTGTTGCACCCCACATGTGCACCTTACTATTGCAACTACAAGTTGCAACAGGGAAGTGCAATAACAAGTTGCAACAGGGAAGTGCAATAACTAGTTGCAACAATGAAGTTCAATGCGAAGACCATGTTTTGAGTGGGTATCAATGCAAAACTGTGTTGGGATCGCCAGAGCAAGGTGGTGTTTTCTGAATTTTTAACTGTGTTGCACCTTACACGTGCACCTTACTGTTGCACCTCGTAGTTGCATTTTTTTAAAATTCATAGTTGCATTGTTACTCCGCGACCAGATAATACAAAAATAACATAAAACTTCAACTACAAGTTGCAACAAATAAGTGCAACTACAAGTTGCAACAGGAAAGTGCAAAAGCAAGTTGCAACAATAAGTGCAACATTGAAGCTGCCTACTCTACCAACTTAAGATAACTCATGTCATGAAGAAAATCTGTCTTTTTGATTAAAGCCTTATTTGATCAAAGTTGTTTGATAGACGAATGTCAGCTGCGTTGTAATAGACACGACAGTAAAATTGCAAGTGTTAATTGTTAAGCTAAGTTTAGAATTCATAGTTGCACTGATAACAAAAAAAACATAAAACTTCAACTACAAGGTGCAAACAATAAGTGCAACAACAAAATCCATTAACCCTCTTAATATCTCAGCTGACAATGACTCAGGCTCCAACTCTTGAGCTTTAATAATCAATGTTGACAACTCCTTAACCCTCTTCTCCTTAACAAATCCATTAACAACTTCCCTAAAAGTTTCATCGCCAAATAATCCCACCCTCACCACCACACTCCCTCAGACCACGCAGCATCACGGCCGTAACACATTCCAAATTCTTTGCCTTTACAAATCCATTAACCAACTTACTAAAAAACAACCTCCGATCAAGGAACCCAAGCCCACCCATCAAGGTCTCCAATTCAGCAACCTTCTCATCCATCCCCTTCAAAGTATATAAATACCCTAACCACCCAAAACTTACCTCATCCGGCCTCACATTCATCATTGCCATCAACTCCACGATCCTCTCCGCACCCCCTACGGACTCTAACTCCCTACAACACCCTTCCAACGCAGCATTACACGCCCCCAAATCTGGCATCACAAACCTCAGTCCCTCATCCAAGCCAATTTTACAACTTTCTTCAAAAAGCCCCAAAAATGCCGCAGAATCCCCACTCTTCCTACTCGCATCAATCAAGGCATCACCCCAAACCCCAAAAGGCAGAAACACTCTATTCCTAAACATACACTTCACCAAAGCAAAAACTGCATTGCTACTCCCAGCTGCATTCAGCCCATCCAACAAAACCCTAACCAGGCCTTCCTCCACCAGCTCCACCTTCCGCTCAATTACATACACCAACGCAGCAAACGCGCGTTTCAGACTATGTTTATCACCAAAAGATGACAAAAATCGAATCAAGGAATCGAAAAGGTGTTTGCTTGGATACGAACCGGCGCTAGTGATGGCCTTGAGCACACCGTGGGTCTCTTCTCCGACCACTCCACGCCACCGCAGTTTCACCACCTGCTCCTCCTTCAAAGACATCGACAAACTCCTCCAAGACGAACACCTTAAACACAAACGCCTCATCCTCCGGATCTCCACCTCCTTCCTCCGCGCCCTCTCCGATCCAAACCCTACCAAACCCCAATCCATCACCAACGCCTCAGTCATCATATACTTCACTAGCCTCCGCGTCGTCCGCCGCACCTTCGACGACTGCCGAACCGTCAGATCCATTCTCCGCACCTTTCGTGTCCCGATCGAGGTTCAGATCAGATCCCCATTGGCTGAAACACAGATGAAGCTAGACCAAACCCATTAGGCTGAAACACAGATGAAGCAGCGGCGGAGGATGAACACCCACATCAGATTCACTCCTCTCAACAGCATGGATCGCACTCGCACCACCATCTTCTGACTTCCACTTTCTGTCCCTCCTCTTCTCCTCCGTCAACCGCTTTCTGTCCTTCCTCTTCTCCTCCGTCTCAATGTCTTGAGTGGATTTAGATCCAGATCCAGATCGTCGTCTCTTCGTCGCGAATTAGGTGAGAGGGTGAGAGACTGACACTGAGGAGCGGGTGAGAGAAAGGCGCGTCAGTTCAAAGACACAAATACCCCTCAACACAAAACCCCCCCATTCAATACTAACCAAACTAAATTTAAACCCACCAGACACGTGTCACAATACAGAGCTTTCTATTAATCAGATGTGAGGTCCAGATCTGGACTCACAGACTCACCAAATAGTACAAGACCCACCAGAGACGCCCTCTTGCTATTTATTAGTACTAGTTTTTTAGTGCACATTATAAGATGTGCATATAAATTGTTATACCTTGAAACTGGAATTATAAATGTTTTAAATTTATAATAAGCATATGCAATTAGTTCAAAGTGATTATCAATATATTCAAAGATAATATAGACCGAGAATTGTGATTTCAAAAATAATCGTCAATTCAACCACCTAACTCGTAAGCCTTATTGTATAGATGAGCCCATTTGCATTGAGATGTCATCTAATAAAAGGTTATTTTATTATGGTTTCATTTAAGAGTATCATAAATTATAACTTATTTTATATTGTTTAGTACCCACAGAGTTTATGTATGAAGTGGTTTTTGGCTTGAAGGAAGACAAACACTAGTTAAAAGGTGCATATTCCATTTATCTATAAAATGAATTGAGTTGGTCATATGCATTGAATCCTTTGTTTTATAATCTATTTTCCATTCATTGGTTCTTAAAAGTCATACTATCAACAACCTTATACTCAAGTGTTAATCAAGGTAGGTTTGTCCTTTATTGAATTTTGTACAATTTTAATATAATAAAACTGTAAGAAAAGTTACAAGAATGACACACCATTTCTTAAAGTTCAAAAGTAGGTATATAGTCCTGAATTTATTTGGAGACCAAATGTTTCACAAACCTTCAGAGAATTCCTCACCTCTCATTAACCACACATTTCAAATGAGGCCTCATCTTTGGTACAACTGAGTGTTTTGTGGTTCAGGTTTTTAATATTGAAATCAGGATGCCTTGATAAAATTCAGAATTGAAACATATCTGCTGAAGCCATGATTGGCTGCTGATTCAGGTATCCCATGTTGTTCCAAGGGTTGATGAAATCTGTCTGAAGATTGTCATCATCATATTCAGCAAAACCATAGTCAATTACTCCAATGTCAGTGCTTGTGGCTGCAGAGTAGATGATTCCATTGAGGGACTGCAGTCTGTGACTGAGTTCACACATCTGAGCTCTGAGGATGGAGTTCTCAGCCTCAACACTTAGGTACTGTTGATTGGTAATGCTTAAGCTTGACATGATCTGATGATTATCTTTCCTTATTTGGTTCATTTGCGCCATTAAATCATCTAAATGCTTCTGTTTCCTCATCCTGGAACGGCGAGCTGATTCGCGGTTGGACTCCATTCTCTTCCTCTTCCTCTGATCCATTCCAACCTCCTCAGATCCTCTTGAGATCTGAATCTGAGTTATTGAGACTGAGTTCCCACTAGATGTTGCCATAGCAAAAATATTACAAGTGTAACTAACTAGTAGATAATTAAGAAAGGCTAAACAGGACCCAGAAAAAAGTACTTAATATTTAGTTAAGGAAGGTGAAATTTAGAGAAGAAGATGATTCATGAAAAGTGATAGAACCAGTAGAGGAAGCAAACAGAGAAGGATTGAACTAAATGGGTCCTGCGCCTTAATGATGAATTGATTATAAACCCAGAACGTATCAGTTCACTAAGTATTGAATACATGTAGCTTCTAATCTAAGACACCATGAAACTCATTCAAATAAATATACATAGGGGCTGGTCTGGTATGGATTCAAATGGGTTTTTATGCAACTCTTTTTATCTGGGGTTTTGGGAGGAGATCTGAGGACTTGGATTGAGGCTGGGTGGCTTTTCCTGATATTGGTTGGGCAGAGTTTGTGCAATGGAGAGGAGAAGATCTAAGGATATGGACCAGGGGTGGATCTGAATAAGTCTAAGGAGATGGAGAGGAGAAGAGGGAAGAGGTTGATGAAGAAGGTAGAGGTCAATTTATAGATTGATTGCTGAGCTACAAAGCAAAAGAAAAACTTGCAACTTGCCTTTGCTTGATCATTGAGCTCAACAAGAAATTATAGAATTGATTGCTTCCACAACTGGCCCTGAAGATATGTTTTATTCATTTTCCACCGTTAAGGTTTTATTTTTTGATGTCACCGTTAGAACATAATTATTCTTAATATTGGTCAAAGAATGGAAAAAACAAATTCAATCTATGATGCGGACCACAAATTTTTGGTACTTAATTCCTTGTGACTGACCGCTGGATCGTTATTTTATATGATAATTTCTCTTATATTTCTCATATTTCACATTCAAGTAAGTTAACTTGTCAACCAAACTTCATACTCCCTGATTGCTTAACATATGGAAATTTGAAGAAGAAAACTTCGTCCAAGTAGTAAAATACCACCTGAAACAATACATTAGAATAAAGAGTGTAGTTCTCTTGCAACCTCGATGCACACGTACATTTTGTCCTCTTAGGTATTTGCATTTTAAAATTAACTATATGCACATTTAAACATACATTTGTGCATTCGCAAAACGATAAAAATACATGCACAAAACGACAAATTTATAAAAGTGCGAATTCTAGATCGTTAGATCAATTAGATTCAACAATCATTTGCCTAGATCGCATGGATCGCACTCTTTAACTTGCGTCGGTGATGAACTGTTTCCTTAAAATAAATGCATACTTTTTGATTGTTAGAAAAATGATAACATAAAGGCAACGCTACGCATTTTGAATGAGTTGAGGGATGGACTTGTAAATAAGAAATTGGAGTAATCAACTAGAGGAAGCAAGTAGTTGGTGCCTTTTTTTTATGTTAGTAGTTGGTGACTTGGTGTGAGTGCGATTTGGGCATGTGGGGATGCCGACGAAATGTTGGGGACAACAGTACAGCCCTACCAGCTGCCCCAGCTCCTGCTCTTTATTAATACAAAAAATTGCAGTACTTGTTATCATTTCACTATCTTTTAATATAAATATTAGTTGTTTCGAATTATATTGATTTATTGTAAAACCAATAAACTAATTCAATATTATTGATTTGATCAATGCAATGGTTGATATTAATAAATTTGACGGTTAGATTAGCAAAAAATTGGGTATGAGAGATTTTTTGCCTTGAATTTCTTTTTTGATTAATATAAATCGACAGTTAAATTATATCCAATAGTTTTACATAAAGTTTGATGGTTCCGTAAAATGAGAATTTATTGTGATAAAGTCCCTTGCGCTTTATTAATAGTAAGGATTATACTTGGTATTAATTTTCTAATGGTTTTACCTCATATGGTTTATGATATTCAGAACTATTAGTTGTAAAATCTTTGCCAAAAGATGCTGTCCGCAAACCATCAGATTTTGTGAAATTTAGAAAGATTCCACCGACAAGAATGTGATTTGATGAATCCAAAGTTCACCACTGCTTCCTTGTATTTACATCTTTGTCATACATATGCCTCAAATCAAACCAATGCATTTTTAGTAGGTGCTTATCAAATTTTAAACTGAATCATTGACATCTTGTCAAACATTCGTGTAACAGACTGGTAGGTGCTACTATTTGGTAGGAAACAAACACATACTCCTTGCTCAAAATTCTTAACAACCTTGTTAGAAATCATCTTTATTTTTCATCAATTTACAATTCACAGTTTGGACCAGACATCCTTTATGTATAAGCTGAATTCAGACTCAGAGTATTTGTTCATGTCTTTTGATTCAGTTTTGCTGCATGGAAAAATAGGTGGAAAAAAACTTTGATAGAAATTTAAAAGAAAATACTTGTCTGTGTTTGATTGTATTAATAAAGAGTTAGATCATGTAAGACATTAATTTATCGTAAGACAGAGGGAAAAATTTGAACCGTTGATTTGATTAATCTAATGATTGAGATTAAAGTTAGTATTTGTTAAAGTTAGCGATTGTATTTGCAAAAAATACGAGACGATTAAATTTGAAGGATTTTTTACTTATATTATCATTCGTTGGATGATTAAAAATCAGTGGTTGAAAATTTGTCCTACAATCTCACAAATATTTAATTCTCAAATTTTCATGGAAAATATAACAACCACTTTGAGTATCTGGGTCCTTGATACGACGCCGTGTTGTGTCCCTAGAACAGCAAAAAGAATATCGAGATTCCTAGTAAATACTTTCATCTTCACAGAGAAGATTCCCTTTGTTTCCATTCCATCCGATCCGACCCAATCGATCTTCACTCCATCTCCTGTTTTGCTGGTCGAACCTCATCGCCTACTAAGATTACCCTCCTTTTCAAGTAATTTTCGCTCGTTTAATTCACC
>QZGG01003521.1:0-22765 GCA_006409495.1 Sedum album | reverse complement strand
TCGGTTCATTTTATTGCTGCAGTGAGGAGAGAAATCAAAATATTGAGACTATTCATGCATCCTCATATCATACGCTGTATGAGGTTGTAGAGACTCCAACTGACATTTATGTAGTTATGGAGTATGTGAAGTCTGGTGAGCTGTTTGATTATATTGTTGAAAAGGGCCGGCTACAAGAGGATGAAGCTAGAAAGTTTTTTCAGCAGGTGCATTATTTGTTTCAGAACTTTTTCCCCTACTTTTAAGAGCTCAGATGTTTTCTGTTATGAAGTATCAGCGGCGGATGATAAATGTGTTGATTCTCTGGGCACAGATTATAGCTGGCGTGGAGTACTGCCACAGGAATATGGTGGCTCATAGAGACCTGAAGCCTGAAAATCTTCTCTTAGACTCACGATGCAATGTGAAGATTGCTGATTTTGGCTTGAGCAACATTATGAGAGATGGCCATTTTCTGAAAACAAGTTGCGGAAGTCCAAATTATGCTGCACCAGAGGTGCATTTCTAAGATCCTTGATTCCAATATTTTTTGAGTGATAACTTAGTGCTTGCATGTTATTTGTAGGTAATATCTGGTAGGCTTTATGCTGGGCCTGAAGTGGATGTTTGGAGCTGCGGTGTTATTCTGTATGCACTTTTATGCGGTACACTTCCGTTTGATGATGAGAACATACCCAACCTGTTCAAAAAGATCAAGGTGATTATACACCACTGTGTAGCATATTACCTTTGTTAGGTTACATTTAAAAACTAGGAAGTGATAATTTGTTAACTTAGCGGCTTATCTCATTCATAACAGGGTGGTATATACACACTTCCCAGTCATTTGTCGCCTCACTCTAGAGATTTGATCCCAAGGCTGCTGGTTGTTGATCCTCTGAAACGAATGACTATTCCTCAAATCCGGCAACACCCCTGGTTTCAGGCTCATCTTCCTCGCTACTTAGCTGTCCCTCCTCCTGACACATCACAGCAAGCGAAGAAGGTATTTAGATATATTATTCATTCATTTCTCGGGATGCTATTTGAATGGCTCTCTTCGTAGACCAATTCTGATGCATCCAGATGTCTGTTTCTTGTTTAATGAAAACTTTGACTCATAAATGATAGACATGCTTAACTCACAGGTTCACTCGCACCTAATGGATAATTATTTATTTTACAGATTGATGAAGAGATTCTTCAGGAAGTGGTTAAGATGGGATTTGATAGAAATCAACTAATAGAATCTCTGCGCAATAGAGTACAAGATGAAGTATGCTTCTGTGCAATTTTTCTAAATAACTTTAGACTCAAAATCCTAATTTGAATGTCATTTTCAGAGTACAGTGGCATACTATTTACTGTTAGACAACCGCTTCAAACCATCCAGTGGCTATCTTGGTGCAGAATTTCAGGAGCTGGTGGTATTAATTTGGTCTTTACTGTTCTAGTATTAGTTATTTTTTTACTGCTATAGAAAACACCCTTTGGTTGTTCCTGCAATAAAATGCACTCTTTTTGTTTGACACATGGTAAAACTGTGACTATTGCTTGAGATGCCACCCATACTTAGAAGTAAAAAAACGCTATAGCTTGTTCCGCATCTGTCAACTGTATTTGTTTGTTAGCTAAAGAAATTTTTATTTTTCAGCAGACAGGCCATCAAACTCCGTCTGAAATTTCTAGTCCAACTATGGGGCATCATCATCTCACAGGTTATATTGATTATCAAGAGAAGGCTTTCAGGCCCCCGTTCCCAACAGGAAAATGGGCTCTCGGACTTCAGGTCAGTGAAATTGCCTTTTTAATAATATAGTTTTGAGAGATTATGCAACTCTTTGCTTCTCTTTTGTTAATGGTTTCGCTTATCTTTTGTTTCAGTGCAATATGTATATACATTAGCCGCCATATACTATTCTTACATTCTTTAGTGCTACATTTCAGTCTCGGGCTCATCCTCGTGAGATAATGACTGAAGTTCTCAAAGCATTACAAGAGCTCAATGTTTGCTGGAAAAAGATTGGACACTACAACATGAAGTGCAGATGGGCTCACGGCGATGTAGATTATCAAGTGAGCATGGTGAATAGTCATAGCAAAAATTACTTCGGAGATGGATCCAACTCAAATGATAGTGACGCAATCGTAACTTCCGCAAATGTTGTTAAGTTCGAAGTTCAGGTAATGAAAATATTGCTCAAGTATCTTCACTACTGTTTTAAATGTTTTCAGCCATGTAGTTATTGAGATAAATACACTTTGTTTATGAATTTTTGTACGCTAACTATGCATCTGACTTTGCAGCTTTTCAAGACCCGTGAGGAGAAGTATTTGCTTGATCTACAGAGACTTCAAGGTCCTCAATTTCTATTCCTGGATCTCTGCGCTGCATTTTTAGCTCAGCTCCGAGTCCTCTAAATCAGCGGACTTCCTAAATAAAACCGACAACCAATCCTTTTAATATTTCACTTTTGTAGCTCCTATGTAAATAACTGCAATGTGGCAAACATGTCTTGCGTTGATACATCAACTTATTAGCAAGTGCCTTATAGACACCATAACAGCATAGTAACTGCAGAGTGGCAGTTCAGTTGTAAAAGTTGGCCAGTGTCCGTGGTTTCTCTTGTTCGGAGAGTTCTATATTTGGTTGAGGTCATGCCGCTGGCACTGACGCAGCTGGATATGATGGTTTCTTAGTTGGCGCAAGAAAAATATTGGGCATCGTGCGATTAAAGTGTTAAGCTATCTTGATGAAAGCTTTTGATAACATTTTTCATTAAGGGCTCACTAGACAGGTTTTTCATCTGCTCTTACAGCACTGATATCATCCACGGACTGTGCATCAATAGTAACTTTACAAGTTCAAAATGTTAGGTTGTTCAAAATTGGAAGAGCAAAAGATGCAACTAAATCTTATGGATTGAGGAAAATGCAACAAATGTATGCAACCAATAGCATTACAAGTACTATGCTTTCAGATGTTACATAACGTAACAAAGAGTATATACAACAATGCATACATTACAATATACAAAAACTACCAAGATTTATATAAAAATGGCATCTTCAGACCCCTCTATATGTTGCCGCGACTAATGCCAAATACATTTTGCCAGACCGACTCAGAGGGCACATGCATCCATAGCATAGCACCTAACAAATTCAAACTCTACAAGTAGCAAGCCTCTTCAGTAATTCACTGTTTCTCAAAAACTGCAACCAATGTTCCTAGTACTAATATTCCATTTCTCAATTTTCTAAGCAAAAGCAAACGGACGATAATAAAGAGATGCCAAAAACAACTACACCTGAAAATGGAGAAAATCATGCAGACAAGAGGGTAAACTTAAAAATTCCAAAAGAAACAAAACCTTAACCTAACAGCTGACTGTTGGAAGGCAGAGTTGAAGGCTAGAAACTAGAATGCACAGAGGGAGCATCAAAGATGTTAATGTAAAAACCAGAATTTTGCAGAACATGGCTAGGGTGTGTCGTCAAAGGCTAGTGAAAGCTAATACAAAAGAGTCGTCACTTCTTGTTTAACACATTGAAACAATTATAAAAACAGCTGTGAGAGGTAAATAGGTAATGGCTTTTGAGAGTTATTGGGGACTGAAGATCTAGAGCTGGTAGATTTGTATCCAAGTAAGATGGCCATTTAGAGTGAGGCATCAAGGTGGGTCTTGGGCATACACATCTGGTCATCCAGTTTGGGGGAGGTTGGCATCAGGCTTCAGGTGTTGGAGGTCCCTAAATGGTTGATGGAAGGCAAAAGCGGTGAATAATAATATCAGAATTAAGATAGGTGAAGGTTGATAGGTTAGGCTGCAGTCTCTCCAACATTACCATCTACATTAATTCAGAGAGCAAATACTTTTACGACGACTGTTCTGACTATAAAAAGAACAAACCTGCCTCCAATCAGACTAATAATAGCCTCTTCGCCGAGAAGCAGGAGCTTGAGTGGGAACCCTGTCAGCAGCATAACTGTAAACAAGAATGGGAATTATACAGTTGCTTTGCATTTGTCAAACGTCAACAGGGATGAGTGGATGAACACATGGTCTACTGACTAACAGAATGGTGTGAATGATCCAAGTCTACAAACAGGAAAACTGTAAACTAGAAAATCTATCTGAAAATTCCTCATACCTAGAACTGTCACTTCGTCCACCAGATGCATAACTACTTCCATATGCCCCATAAGAACTTCCTCTTGCACCAGAGATCTGTACAAATGTAGAACAAAAGTTCAGTGATACAGTTAAAAAGGCTGAAATGTAGATATGATATTCGTCATTCAAGATATTTTATAGCACAATGCAAAGTAAAATATTAAGAAAAGGATTTACAGATTAATCTTAGAAGAAGTTAACAACTTATCAAATACATAATATTTTTATTCAGTTTAGCTTAGAATACCGGTGGCGGACTGTTATAGCTTCCATATCTGTCAGCAATAGGTAGATCCCCAGAGCTACCATATGGTTCAGTATAAGACTGTCCACCCCGTGCATGCCTCTTACTATCCCTTTCTCTGTCTCTGTCTCTTTCCCTATCCCTACTATCGTATCGCATTACATTAGAATCATTAGGTGGCCCTGGAATGTAAGGCATAACTGGCAAGAATGTCGACACCGCTCCCTCTCTATCAAATAAGTTAGCTCTTAAGCGTGTAATTATTTGGATGAGGGCATCCCTTGCAAGATCAAGGTCCCCTGAAATCTGACCAAGGAAAA
Organism: Sedum album; assembly: GCA_006409495.1. Classification (NCBI taxonomy): domain Eukaryota; kingdom Viridiplantae; phylum Streptophyta; class Magnoliopsida; order Saxifragales; family Crassulaceae; genus Sedum; species Sedum album. The sequence continues at coordinate 18,044 of QZGG01003521.1, read as the reverse complement.
CACAATGCTATGTAAGAGAAACTTTTAAGATTATAATTAGGGCTGGCTAGTTAACAAATAAATATCTACATAGCTTACCTGCACCAGCTCATCATCTTCTAATGCAATTTTAGGAAGACTGTCCTTTGAAAGGATTCTAATATTAGCTTTAGTGAGCTTCCTTATTTCAGTTATTATAGTTCCCCCTTTTCCAATAAGACAGCCAATCCTCGACGAAGGAACAAGCATCCTTGTTGTGAATGACATAATGCCCGATCCTCTCGCTCTTGTCACTGCAACGAGGTTGCAAGCGCAACGCTGCTTCAGTAGCAGGAGATATATCTTCAAAGAACTTGAAACAAGCAACCGATATCGTAAGATGAAAGTAAACACCAGGCAAATCAGTCATATCTGAATAGAGTAGAAGCAACTAACCTCTCTTGCAGAAATAGTGATCAAGGTATCTTCCTCAACAGAACTATCAACCTTAATACTGGCCCCCGATTCTTGTCTAATTTGATTAATTATGGCACCGCCTTTTCCAATGACACTACCAATATTTGCAGTGCGACAGACCAATCGAAGAGAAAACTCTTTGGCAGACATATCGTCTCTAGGAACAGGATAAAAGGAGCGGGACCAATCTCCTGCATCACTTCTATAACCACCATAAGGCCCTGTTAGTGAATTCAATCCAATCATCGGAGTGCCAGCAGTAGGAGCGACATATGAACCGACAGATGGGTATGTGCTCGAAGCTGAAGCTAGCAAATGCTGAGAACGGGATGGATTATCATGAAGACGTGATGCAATTTGATAAAGAGCTTTTTTCACAAGCGAAGCATCCCCAGATATCTGAAGCAATAAACATTCTGGAAATTATTAAACAGAAAAATAACTTGCAAATGAAATCAAGATGACCAAGTGATGGAAGACACTGATATACTACTCAAGCATAAGAAAAAGCAACAGTTCGCGGGTAAGATCAAATGCACAATATAATTAAAACAGAATTCTGGGAATAGCACACATTAATCAACCTGTACAAGCTCATCGGTGTTCAATGCACATCGGGGCAAGTGGTCATCTTTCAGAATGCGAATCTGTGCACCAGTGTCAGTACGAATATTTTGAACTATTTGACCACCTTTCCCAATCACGCAACCAATTTGATCAGATGGTACAAGTATCCTTGCAGTAACTTGACGCGATCCTTCAGATTCATTATCTCCATGCAAATCATCATCAATCACTCTATCATGAACCCTAAAAAGAGCATCTTGCGCAGGAGAAATATAGTTCCCACCATCTTCATAAGGATTGGTTTCATCACTAGGACTATATATAGTAACCACACGATCATCACATCCCGGTATAGTATCACCAATTCTTATCTTTGCTTTTGTATCATTCCTCAATTGCTTCACTATATCCCCACCTCTACCTATAATACTTCCTATCTTCCTCACAGGACATATATATCGGTACACAGTATCCTCCGAGCCAATCGAAAAAGACTCCCTGTCTTCACCAGAATTTCTTCTTTTATTTCCACTATTCTCATATTCCGAATGAGAATACGATCTCTTCCCATAGCTATTTCTATCACTCATTCTAGCAAAAATATAACGCTAGTTAATGCAAGTCATCAACGACCATCGTCATTACTAAATATAAGTCAAGCCAGCACACTAGGTTAAAAATACAAATTGTTTCCATGTGCGCAATAGCTCAAACTCCTTACCTAACTTCTTCGCTTACAAAAATTCATGATAAAAAAAGAAATAAATCATTGACTCAATCAAACTTAGTCTCTATCAAAATCACACAAATTTTGAACTACAAAAACTGCATAATGATACTCTACAGCAACACGAATCAGAAACAACTACAAAAGCGATTACTGCAAACACCAAGCCCTAGAATTCAGATGTACAATTAACACAACAAGCACAATCACTAAATTTACCAGCGCGATCTGAAAATTAAAAAGTACGGAAGGAATCGGTACCTCAGAAACGGACTAGCGGTTCGATCGAGGTGCGCTCAGGAAGCTATTGAAGATGAGATTTGGAGGGTTGAGAAGGTCGTCGGTTCGTTAGGGTTTTGCTTTGACTGACTGACAGTTTTGTCATCGTGGATGTAAGAAATTGAACCGTTGAACCGATTGCACCGACGGTTGACCCATTGAATTGCGTGTATCAACAAACCAACTCGTTTTAATTAGGATGGGTCATTGGATTCAGATTTCGAGGTGTCAAATTTAATTAAAATTTGTATTATTTCTAGTCGAAATTTTGAGTCGAACTATGTAAAATAATCATAAAAATTAATTTCAAAAAATACGCATCATATTCGATACTATTTAATTGGAGTTTATACTTAAGAAACTTCAAAAAAAACAAAAACGTGATATTCATTTTTATGTCAAGGGAAATTCAAATAATTTAATTGTAACTCAAACGGAGGCGTAGAATAATGCGTTCAGGACGATTCGAAAATATATTTCATGTGAAAATCATTTACAAAAGAAGGGAAAATTCATGAGAATCATGGAAATTCAACGAAAACCAAAAGCAGGGGAAGTATCATGTGGAACCTCCTCTTTTCATGGATCCATAGATCCCCCTTCATCACCGTTGATTGCATTTTTTGTGTGCACCAGATTGTGCCACGTGTTTGCATTTTTGAAATGCACATGTGAGTTGCACATGACAAACGCACACCATTAATGCGCTGGCACAATCTGGTGCGTCCAAAATGTAAACAGTAAATACAATCAACGAATGCAAAGAGGAATTCATGAATCCATGAAAAGGTGAGGTTCCACATGATACTTTCCCACCGAAAGCATTCCAATTCGACAAAAGAAGCAACTTCCAATCTGTTTCCCTTTTCATTTGCTTCACATATACTCAACCCTCCGCCGGCCAATTCTGATCCACCGACAACGACCCACCTCCCGATTCATTCCAATATCAAATCTTTCGCATCGATCTGGTCTAATCGCCACATGAGTTTGATCGGGTGAGACCAAATTTTGTGTTTCATGGTATTGAAAATTTGAAATGGTCTGTTTAGACACCTCAATTGCAGTTCATGTGAACCCAAGCTCAATCTCAACCATGTCGAATTCCAATCTTGTGAATCCCAAATTGAGGATTAAGAAGACACCCAATTCGATTGGAGGTCAAAAGATTCAATCTTGCGATGAATGTCAGTTTGTGGTTATTGATGTTATTATGCTGATTGCTGTTGTGGGAGCTGTTGGGTGTCTTTTGTTTCCTTATGCTAAATTTGTGACACTTAGTTTTGTTGGAATTGTTGGGGTTGGATTCAGTTTGGTTAAGGAAGAGGTTGCTTATGCTCCGGGTGTATATGCGTGTTTGGCGCTTGGAATGATTTGCGCAGCATTGGCTTGTTTGACAATTATAATATGTGTCTATACAAAATGCGGTAGACCGGGTTGCAAGGGTTTGAGAAAGGCTGCGGCTTTTGATATTCAAGTGCAGACCGAGGAAGAATTGAGGAGCTCGCCAAGCAATGGTCAGTCATCATCTGTTAAGGATGTTGTGAAGGAGGGTATGACAAGGTTTCAGCGTGAACATGTTAGGGAGCTGGAGGTGCGACTTAGGAAATTGGCGCCGAGTAATGGGAAAGCTGTGTTGATTTATCGAGCCGGGTGTGGTTGCATTGCTGGGAAATTGGAAGTTTCTGGTCCGAGATCTTTACCCACTCGTAATAAGATAAAAAGTAAATTTGGGAGCTGATGTTACGGCAAGTCCACGAAGATACTGGATGATGTGGTAAGTCTACAAAGATTCACTTGTCATTTTGCTGAAATATTTGGTCACAGCGTAAACTTATCGAAGGAAGTTATAACAATGTTCATTATACTTGGATGATATACTATCGGAAATATGAAAAACTAACGCTTTCAAATCATTTATTTTCTTTATCAACATATCTGCATCTGTCAATTCATTCGTTAATAAATAATTTATAATGTCAAATAATGTTTAAAATGCGGTCTATGATTATTATAGCTTGCGTCAATTACCTGTATTGATGTTTCAAACTAATACAATATTTTGTGTCTTCTGGTCTTTCATCATTCAAAAAATATTTTGGGTTCTCATGATTTTCTTTATTTTATTTGATTTTTAAGAATAGAAAACAATTAAAAGCGTGATATTCAATCAAAATCAATTAGAATTTATTTTTCAACATGCATAAAATTTTCTTAAGATATCATTAGATTTTTGAAAGTAAAAATAGTATGCAAGATGCTACGTTTCTAAGATCTGAGCAAGCGGGCAATAGTAAAAATAATCGTCAATTATTTTTCGCTCTTATCTTATATAAATAGTATCAAAACGCTGCTACATTTCTAAGATCTGAGCAAGCGGGCAGCTTCAATGCAAATTGGGATATTATGGTACTATGTGCAAATTGAGGAATTAGAGGGTACTATTGATTCGAAGCTGATTCGTATAACGTGAACAATTCGAAGCTACGAGAAGACGGTGGGAATGGTGTTGACCGAGTACCAAATTTAATCTTTTTCTTTTTCCTTTTATATTCAAATTTTGGTAGTGTTGTGTACTGAAAGTACCCTTTTATCTCTCAGGTTTTAATCTTTTGTACATATCACTTCTTTGTGCATGATGATCTTTATCATTGATTAAGAATTGTGTCTTTGTGATATTATGACTCGCATAGTACTAGATTTTTAATTTTTTGTACATATCTCGCATTCAATGATTTATCATCTTAATTTTTAGATTTAATGGTTATCAGATTGTTCTTTTGGTCGTGAAACTTCTTAATGCATCAAACACACTACGATATATGTTTGTCACTTATCACTTAGTGCTTATATAAGCAACTGTAATTGCGAATAGTCTGCCTAGGAATACATTATAGGAGGAGTATTTCACACCTTAAAGTTTACTCATTCTCACTCAATACTTACTTAAGTTATTAAACTATTATACATCATTCTTATTTATACTAGTGACCATTTCTAATAAATGACTAGGATCATATTGATCCTACAATCATTATTACTGTTGATACATGGTTCCCATGTTGAATTTTGATGATGACAACACATTACTCATATTTGAATTGAGTGTGCAGAGGACGTGGTCCTGACAGGCTGTATGCGGGACATGAACCTGGATTACATTGAGATATGCACAGAATCATGATGCTGATAAAAGTATAAGGAGATAAGTCGAACAAACTGCTGGAGCAACTGCTGGACACCTGGGAGAATCACAATGCAAAGGAAGTTGCAGATTGTGATGTGTCAAGCGGCGGTTACACAAGGTGGTTACTCGTATGGGTAAACCAAAGAATCGGTATGGCAATTGAGAGAGTTGCTGGAAAATTGCTGAGAGAGTCGCAAGCAAGGTGCAAGCACATTCTGATCATCGGAAAGTTGATTTTCAGAAGTTACGGAGCGTACATCGAGTGCGTGCAGGACAGAGGAACTTGTCCTAAGAGTCACGATTGTTGGTTTTGAGCCTACAGGCTAAGGTGACTGTGTATAATAGTTTGAAACACTGTTGTATAGATATTGTAGTGCTTGTACAGTCTATTGATTAATAAAAGTAATCATTAGACGTAATTTCCGCTGCATTTGTATTCTGAGGAACAAGTTACCTGCTAACTTGGTCTTAGTCCTTAACAAGTCTTAGACCTAGTCTTTACTGCTAACAAGCGATCCTAATCAATTGGTATCAGAGCCGCTGGTTCTAGATCTTGTTGAGCATTGCAGGTATGTCAGGAGACTCGTTTGCTACTCCACCAAAGCTGAAGGTTGGAGAATATGCGTCATGGGCAATTCGGTTTGAGGAACATGTCCTCGCACTGGACGGAGAAGTTTGGCAGATAATTGAACAGGGTCGTCAAATCATCCAGGATGATACTGATCCAACTAAAGAGAAACCCAGGGCTTTTACACCACTGCAGACTACAAGAAACTCCAGAAAAATGCGCAGGCTATGAAAGTTCTGCATTCTGCACTTGAACCTGGTGATCTGGACAAGGTCATGATGTACAAAGATCCTGCAGAAGTTTGGGACGCTCTCAAGAGGATTTATGAAGGTTCTGGTGATGTGAAGAAGAACAGGATCATTACCGCTCAGATGAAGTTCAATGCCCTTCGTCAAGGAAAGGATGAGTCGCTTCATGACTATCATTCTAAGTTCCAGGGAAGTTTGTCTACACTGTCCAGATTGGGAAAGGAACTTGAGCAATGGGAAGTTACTCACCACTTTCTGCAAGGACTTAGTCCAGCATGGGATAACATATCAAGGACCCTAGCTGCTCTCCCTGATACTAAGAGGATTACTCTTGAGGAACTAGTCTCAAAGCTGGAAAGTAACATGCTTATGAGAAATGTAAGTTTGAGGGACGTGAACCTCAGAAGGGTGGGAAGCAGATAGCACTGGTCAGTGAAAAGGACAAAGACAAGGAGAAGTCTAAGTCCTCGAACGGTAAGGGCAAAGGAAAAGGAAAAGAAAAGGAATCCGATGAGAAATCCGATGATAAGTCAGACATGGCATTGTTGTCCAAGGCTTTGCAGATCGCAAGTAAGAAACTTGGTTCAAAGGACTCGTCTTCCAAACGCACCGCCGGTAAGGATGATGAGTGTTTCTATTGCAAGAAAAAGGGACACTTTGCTAGAGATTGTAGAAAGAAAAAGAAGGATAAAGCTGACAAGGAGAAGTCAAAGGATGACAAACCGGATGAGAAACAGAAAGACAAGAAAGCTATGATAGCAACTTGGGGTGATTCAGATGAGGACAGTGACCTCGACAGTCTGTTTGGGTCTAGATCTTCCAGAAGGAATTACTGCTTAATGGCAAAGGAAGAATCATCTACATCTGAGGTAGATTCTTCTTCTTCTGATTCATCTAAATATACATCACATTCTACTTTAATGTTTCTTATTAGAAGGCTTTGTGATAAGAATGATGAATTGTCTAACCTTGTTGAAAAGCAAGAAGTTGTCATTGAGAAGAAGTCTGCCAAGATACGGCAACTTCAGAATGAGCTCGTTGGAAAACGAGAAGCTGTTTTGCAGGTTCAAAACCTATGGCTAGAAGGAACAGTTCCAGAGTTCAGAAACCTAAACCGGGACTAGGTTATGGTGAAGTGACTATTCTGAAGAGAGGTCCAAGTGCTGGTGAACCCAGGAGGACTCCACGGGTGAAGGTGGATCTTCATGACGAGGCAAGGATATATGGTAAAGGATATCATATTTGGGCAAAAAGCGCTCTAGGACAAAGACCAGCGGGATCAACCTCAACAAACAGAAGGAAAAGGTTGCTGAGTTCAACAAAGTGGATTTCAGAAAGAGGAAAATCTGTTACCACTGTGGAAAGGAAGGTCATCTCTGGAAAAGCTGTCATGCAGAAAGTTTCCAAAGCAGGGACATGTACCGGACAGAATCAGTCTGTCAAACTGATGTTTTAAATTCTCCAAAGAACATTTCTAGTGTTAACTTTGTGCTGACTTGAAACCCAAAAAGGCTAAGCTAATTTGGGTACGTAAGAACTAATCATTTCTGTGCAGGTAGAGAGAGGAACAGGTCCATGGTATGTAGACAGTGGATGCTCCAGCCACATGACTGGAAAGGTGGACTACTTCTCTTCTCTACAACAACATTCCGGAGGTTAATTACCTTTGGAAACAGAAGTAAAGGTGAAATTCTAGGCACAGGTATGGTTAAGTTAAATAAGAAAGTTAGTGTAGATAATGTTAGTTTGGTCCGGAACTTGAAGTTTGATTTACTTAGTGTTTATCAACTTGTCAAGATAGTAATAATAAAGTTGTTTTTACTTCTAATGAGTGCTATGTGAAGTCTCTAAGAACAGGAAAGATTCTTCTCAAAGGCATCATGGAAAATGGAGTATATATGACTGATCCGGACTTTGACCCAGACGAGTATCTATGTTGTCTTCAAAGGCAGATGATTCAGGTTTATGGCACAGGCGTCTAGGTCATGTGAATCTCAGGTTGATGAAAAAGCTTCAGAGGTTGGAATTGGTTCGTGGGTTACCAGAAGTAAGTCATGTACCTGATCAGGTTTGTGTTCCTTGTACTAGAGGCAAGCAGACCAGGACCTCATTTCAGCCTAAGAATGTAGTCAGTACCAGCAGACCTTTGGAGTTAGTGCATATGGACTTGTGTGGACCTATGAGGACTCAGACCATTGGAGGTAACAAGTATGTGTTCGTTTTGGTTGATGATTATTCGGTATACATGGACAATATTCATTTCTTCCAAGACTGAGGTATTTGATCAGTTTGAGGTTTGGGTCAAGGCTGTGGAAACAATGCTGGGTCAGAAACTTAAAAGTATCAGATCAGATCATGGTACTGAGTTTGACAATGCAGATTTCATCAGCTGGTGTGCCAGTCAGGGAGTTTATCATAACTTTTCAGCGCCAAGGACTCCACAGCAGAATGGGGTAGTGGAACGCAAGAACAGGACCCTGGAGGATATGACCAGGACTATGTTGCTGGAAAGTGGCCTGCCTAAGAGGTTTTGGGGAGAAGCAATGAATACAGCTTGTTATGTTGAACAGAGCTATTTGAGACCAATCCTGAACAAGACTCCGTATGAGCTGCTGAAAGGACGTAAACCCAACATTTCTCACTTGAAAGTCTTCGGGTGTAAGTGCTTCATTCACAACAACGGGAAGGATCAGCTAGGAAAGCTAGATCCGAGGAGTGATGAAGGTATATTTGTAGGGTATTCAGCTCACAGTAAGGCATACAAGGTGTACAATCAGCAAACTCAGAAAATGGAGGAAAGCGTACATGTGGTCTTTGACGAGAATGTCATGCCAAGGAAGCCTGCTGAGGACCAAGTCCAACAGGAACCAGCAGAGGAAATCTTTGTATTAGCTCGACCAGATGTGTTCCATGCTGAAGGAATCATTGGTTATCCACACAAGGGTGTTGATGAGGTACAGGAGGTTGCCGACGAGAATCCAGCACAAGTGGGTGTTGATGAGAATCCAGTTCAGATACCTGTCCCAGAGGAACGGCAGGTGGAACAAGTCCAGGTTACTGATCAGGATCAGGTAGCTGAGGATGGTAACAACGATCAGAATCCAGTAGAGGAAGTTATTGGAGATGTAGTTCCGTTGAGAAGAAACCCTAGAAGAGACAACCAAATGTCAGACTTCGGGATTACTATTGCTATGCAGCGTTTCAGGGGGAACAAGTCCAGACTGCGTTTGTATCCCTGATTGAGCCAAAGAAGGTAGAAGATGCACTTAAGGATCCAGATTGGGTTCAGGCAATGCAAGAAGAGCTGCATCAGTTTGAGAGGAATAAGGTTTGGAGACTTGTACCTAGACCAGAAAAGAGAAAGGTGATTGGTACTCGTTGGGTGTTCAGGAACAAGAAGGATGAGAAGGGAGTCATTGTCGGAACAAGGCTCGGTTGGTTGTACAAGGGTATAATCAGCAAGAAGGCATCGATTATGATGAGACCTTCGCACCGGTGGCAAGTTAGAGGCCATCCGACTTCTCATTGCTTATTCAGTTCAACATGGATTCAAGCTCCATCAAATGGACGTGAAGACAGCGTTCTTGAATGGGAACCTGAAGGAGGAAGTTTATGTGAAACAGACTCCAGGTTTTGAGGACACAGTCCATCCAGACCATGTTTATGTTCTTGACAAAGCACTTTATGGGTTGAAACAGGCACCAAGGGCATGGTATGAAAGGTTGTCAGATTTCCTAATAGCTCATGGATATGAGAGGAGCAGTGGACAAGACATTGTTCCTTCTGAGGACAAAGAAGGATCTGTTGTAGTTCAGGTCTATGTCGACGACATTGTCTTCGGTCAACCAGTGATGAATTGGTGAAGAAGTTCACTGAGCTTATGGAAAGTGAATTTGAGATGAGTATGGTCGGGGAATTGACCTACTTCTTGGGACTTCAGATTCAGCAGATGGAGAATGGGACTCAGATACATCAGGCCAAGTACTTGTCCGAGATAGTGAAAAAGTATGGACTTGATCAGTCAAAGCCCTCTGCTACTCCAAGTTCGACCAGCAGTTCCTTGTCCAGGGATGAAACCTCTCCAAAGGCAGATCCAACACTTTACAGAGGAATGATTGGTTCACTACTGTATTTAACAGCAAGTAGACCTGACATTATGTTCAGTGTTTGTGTTGTGCCAGGTACCAGTCCGATCCGAGAGAAACACACGTAAAAGCTGTGAAAAGGATCCTGAGGTACTTGAAGGGGACCAAGAACCTTGTTCTGTGGTATCCGAGGTATAAGTCCTTGACACTGGAAGGATACACTGATGCTGATTATGCCGGGGACAGATGTGACAGGAAGTCAACGTCCGGGATGGCTCAGTACCTTGGATCTTGTCTTGTCTCATGGGGGTCCAAGAAGCAGAATTCGGTAGCTCTTTCCACAACCGAAGCTGAGTATGTTGCTGCCGGAGCATGTTGTGCACAACTTCTTTGGTTAAGGAATCAGCTAAGTGATTTCAATCTCTACTTTGATCATTCCCTATTTACTGTGATAATACTAGTGCTATATGTGTAGCTAAGAATCCAGTACATCATAGTAGAATGAAACATATTGAGATTAAACATCATTTTATAAGGGATTGTGTAGAGAAGGGACTTGTTTCTATGGAGACTTGTAGGACTGAGGAACAAGTCGCGGACATATTCACCAAAGCTTATGCAGGGAAACATTCGAGAAGTTCAGGACAGCACTTGGTATGATTTCTACCTAGTGAGGTATCTCTAAACTTAACCCTCAATGATTGGTTAGAATAAGGGTAAGCATTGATACATATGTCCTAAAGTATGTGAATCTGCCTATGTGTGAATAGAATGGTTGCATATGCTTTACTTCTTGATTAAAGGTGAAATTGTCTTGTTTTGCTTGGATTGTATTTGCTTCTTAGCCAAGTACCTTCCGGATCTTGATCCTCAGTAGCCTCATGAAGGAAGTGTACCAGCCTCCTTAGCAAATACTCAAAGGTATGTTTTGTGTGAATGTATGAGTGTTTGAATTGTGATGTTCGTACTATAGACCCTTACGGTCAAGCCAAACCATCACAATGTCCCTTGTGGAGTTCATGATAAGGTCTGGGTACAGTATTCACTTGTTCAGGACAATGACCAGATTTGGTAGTTGAGCAGATTTAAAGGTATCTGTCTCAGTGGTTTAATGCATGTCAGAAAAGGAGACAAAGTCCTGCGCAGTTAATGAATTGATTGGGAGGTGGAATGAGATGCGTGTATTTTGGTTTTGGGAAGCCGAATCGTTTTGGGAGTTATGATTTGATTTGGTTGAATTTTGAATTTGAACCAAAGGGATTAAAGGATAATCCGAGAAGATAACCTCTCACCGCAAATCTAGCCTACCAACTTCAAAAACCCTAATCGACGAAGACTAAGCTCTCAGCCGCCGACTCAATGGACTCCCACACCATCAACAACAACAAACCGCCGCTATTGCTGCCTCAGAGGTTGAGGACCTGTCACGAGCAATGGTCGTGTACGTCCCACCAACTCAATCGACGGAGATGGAGTCCGTGGTTGAAGAAGATGACATGCGAGGAGTGGAGACCAAAATCGGAGATGAGGTGAGCGAAAAGGATTCGGTTTCTGGTAAGGTTCCTAAACCTGTGATTTCTGAATCGGATGAGGCTGTTGCATCGATTATTAAGAGTATTATGAATGCTATTGGTAATGTTGCGCCTGTTGAACCTGTTGAAAATGTTGGGGATGTTAGTGAGAATGTTGCTGATGTTGTGGAGAACATCGCTGGTAATGTTGGTGATTCGGGAAACCAGTGGTGGATGGGTTTGTTGAAGTGCAGGCTGATGGAAGTGATGATGAGAATGAGGAGGAGATTCTTGCAAGAGCAGCGAGAATTGTTAAGGACTTAGCAAAGGGAAAGTCATTCCAAGTTCCCAGTGATGATGAGGTGATTGTTCAAGTCAAGTAAGCTCGCCAAGACTCCTAAGCAGTCCAAGAAGACTAGGCCTGCGGGGACGAGATCCCAGCCGATAAGGTCTTGTCTTATCAAGAGGAAGAAGAACAAAGTGGTCGATGATTATGAGACCGATGAGGATGCTACAGTGGTCAAGAAGCAGAAGACTACCAAGAAGGAGATCTTGGAAGATATGGAGTGTTCTGTACAGTTTCTGAAGGAGCAGAAACTGGACGAGGTCTTGGACCTGCTGGAGTATCAAGAGTGGGAAAGTTTGTTTGATATGGACGAAATGGTAAGTCCATCAGCAGTTTTTGAGTTTTATTCTCAGCTATCAGTATCAGCAAAGGGAAACAATGTCCATCTGGACTTTGTCATAGGAGGAGAGGATTGACACTGTCCAGCAAGGAGCTGTCAATTATTCTCAACATTCCTCATAAAGGATATGGGGAGTGGGTAAAGGGACAATGGCCGAAAATGAAGAAGACAGATATGTGGTTCAAAAGCGAGTTTGTGGCACAGCTGAGCCAGGAAGAGTTCCTTCGAAGCATCTGTCAGCCAAAGTCAAAGTCCTTCACAAACTGATGGTTACAAATCTGTTGCCAAGAGGGTCGAAGACCAGTCTAGTCCAACTGGAAGACATTCTGTTGATGGACAAGATCCTGAAGAAAGAACAGATAAATCTTCCAAAGATGATTATCCATCAGATGAGCTACTTAAGCCAGATGAAGCAAGTCGGTTATGCACGGATAGTGAAGAAAATCCTCCAGTACCATGAAGTGTATAAGAATCATGAGGACGAAGTCCCAGTGGTGAGGAAATTTAATCCGAGTGACTTCAAGAAAATGGGCTTAGTATTTTCTGATGAAGGCTGGATAAAAGACTTGGGCAAAATGGAAGGAAAGTCATTTGTGGAAGGTGATGAAGAGGACTCTGATGGATATAGTCCTCCACCTGATGATTACTCAGTAAGGTTGACTGAGTTGGATATCAACATTAGTCAGGTCAAGGGTGAGTTGAGGAAAGTGTCCTCAGAGATGAAGGATCTGAAGAAGGAGTTCCAGGAACTCAAGGAAGTGGTGCTGAAGGCAGTTCAGGACAGAGTCTGAATGCCCTGATATGGTGAATGCCAGTACCTGGACCATCATGAACTCATCCCTTCCTTCCATCCCTACCAAATAAATCCCTTTATTGTCTGAACTTTTTATTTTCCCTTCCATGCAATTTAAGACAATATGCTTTTAATTTCGAAGTTTATTGTGCAATTTATTTTGTGTGCATTTTGGCTGTTTCATACTTGTGGTTTATGTGTTGATATGTTTGACCCTTGTTTGATGATGCCAAAAGGGGGAAGAAGTATAGGGGGTACTGATTTAGGGGGAACAAGACCAAGTGTGTGTTCTTGTTCTGATGATATGCTTCTGTGCATAGGTTTAGGGGGAACTTGTCTCACTTAGTTCTCAGTTGGTCATAGTCTTATGATTTGCTTACCTATTTCCTAGTTCATTTGTCCCTACGTGTTTGTCATCATCAAAAAGGGGGAAATTGTTGATACATGGTTCCCATGTTGAATTTTGATGATGACAACACATTACTCATATTTGAATTGAGTGTGCAGAAGATAGTAAACGTACAGGCTGCATGCGGGACATGAACCTGGATTACATTGAGATATGCACGGAATCATGATGCTGATAAAAGTGTGAGCAGATAAGTCGAACCAACTGCTGGAACAACTGCTGGACACCTGGAAGAATCACAATGCAAAGGAAGTTGCAAATTGTGATGTGTCAAATGGCGGTTACACTAGGCGGTTACACGAGTGGGTAAACCAAATAATCTCTATGGCATTCGAATGTACGACACCGGAGAATTGCTGAGAGAGTCACAAGAAAACGTGCAAGCACACTCTGATCATCGGAAAGTTGGTTTTCAGAAGTAACGGAGCGTACACTGAGTACGTGCAGGGCAGAGGAACTTGTCCTAAGAGTCACGATTGTGGGTTTTCAACCTTCAGGCTAAGGTGACTGTTTTTGATAGTCGGAGACACTATTGTACAGATATTGTAACGCTTGTATAGTCTATTGATTAATAAAAGTAATCATTAGACGAATTTCCGCTGCATTTATATTTCTGAAGTACAAGTACCTGCTAACTTGGTCATAGTCCTTAACAAGTCTTAGACCTAGTATTTACTGCTAACAAGCGATCCTATCAGAGGGACTATTCAAAAAGCACTGGTCCTTAGTTCAAAGTAAAGTGTGTACTGAGCTTGAAGCTTTCTTTAAGTCAGGGAGGTCTGGGGAGGCTTGGAATGACACAAAATTTGTCTTGATTCCTTAATTTATGTAAGAAACTAGAGAGAATGACCGCCGAATAAGCTTGTGTAATGTGGTGATGAAAATGGTGACAAAGACTATAACTAGTCCATTGAAACTTGGCTTCCACGTGCAATTACTCAAAATTAATGCGCATGAACTCAGTCACTCTATTAAACTAGATGGAAGGGAAGTGAATGTGTTTCATTGAAGCTTGATATCAACAAGGCATACGACGGATTAGAATGGAGTTGTTTAAAAATATTTTTTGGTAAAATGGGATTTGAAATCAATGGGTAAATATGGTGATGCAGTGTGTCTCCACCACCGTAAGATATAAAGTGGGGTGAATTTCTGATATTATTCATCCAATTAGGGGTCTAAGACACTACGTACTTTTATACCTTTTGCAACATTGAGAAATAGGTGTTGCATAGGTGTATGTTGCATAAGTTCCGCGCGACATTTAAGTTGACGTTGCATAAGAGGACACGTTGTCTTAGATCACTTTCGCAACATACACTAACGCAACATCTAAACATATGTTGCATAACTTAAAATGATGTACTAATGCAACATACAATTACGCAACATCACAATGTATGTTGCATTACATGGAACATGGAAAGTTTGTTGACTTTTCAACGTCGTTTGAAAGTAAATAGCACGAATGGTTTATGATGGTTGGTGAGGGGTTGTTTGTTCTCGTTCGGTAATGCAACATACTTATGCTATGCATGTTGCAAAAGTATGTAAGGGGGAAATTTTCATGAAATTGGGAGTGAAAATGAGGGAGTGAAATGTCAAGAATAAAAAATTATTGAAGGGAGAAATTTTCATGAAATAAAAAAGAGGGAGTGAAAATAAGGAAGAAAAATTAGGAGGGAAAATAAGGAGGGAAAATATAATAATAAAAAATGAGAAGAGTGGTAAAATAAAGTGAAGAGTGGGAAAAATGAAAGGTTTAGAGTTTGAGTTTGAGATTTTGAGATAGCAAAATATAATCATTATATGATTATAATTTTTTATATGTATATACGTTAATCAAGTCTTACAATGAAATTATTATGCAATGCAATTAACAACTATACACATGTATTGAATGATACATGTATATTTTAATTTATCCTATTTAATTGAGACATGATCTTTTTGATTGAATAAGTTACTAAACTTATGCTTTTAGTTTGAAATTCTTGTTTGATATGATTTCATGAAGTGACGAATATGATATGATCATTTGAATACATCATTCTCTATTGAATGTCCAATTATTAGTGAACATATACAAGTTTGGAGTATAGGGTTTGGGGTAAAGGGTCTGGAGTATAGGGTTTATGGTATAGGGTTTGTGATATAGGGTTTGGAGTATAGGGTTTGGAGTACATGGTTTAGGGTATAGGGTTTAGGATATAGGGTTTGTGATATAGGGTTTGGAGTATAGGGATTGGGGTAAAGGGTTTGGGGTATAGGGTTTAGGATATAGGGTATAGGGTTTGTGATATAGGACTTGGAGTATAGGGTTTGAGGTAAAGGGTTTGGGGTATAGGGTTTGGGGTAAAGGGTTTGGGGTATAGGGTTTAGGATATAGGGTATAGGGTTTGTGATATAGGACTTGGAGTATAGGGTTTGAGGTAAAGGGTTTGGGGTATAGGGTTTGGAGTATAGGGTTTGGGGTAAAGGGTTTGGGTATAGAGGTTGTGTTGTATATTCATAGTGACATTAAATTTTAAATGTTGTATATTAACAAATTTATTTAACTATTAAATTTTAAAAAATAAAACTATGTTATTTGACTTTAAAGAGTAGAAAAACAAAACTTAAAAATTATAAATCATAATTATAATGAACTAATCTTAACGGAAAGAGTACACAAACATTTAAATCAAATTGAATCATATGAATACAAGAGAACGACAATTATTTAAAAAAATTGTTATCGTAAATAAATAAGTATAATGTAAAAATAAATAATGATATATCAAATATCTAACATGAATATACTATAGGAATGCAATATCTTAAAAAATCTGATTTAATTATTTTATTTCCTAAACTCATGGCAATGTAATTTAACAACATAACATATTTGATTCTACGGTTAGATTTAATGATTGAATGAACGGTAGAGATGGTCATCCGAGTGCATTTATATTAACCAATCATACTTAGCCACGTCATTTGTTATAACAAGAAGGAAGTGAAAAAAATGAGAGGGAAATCAAAATTTTGACAGATGTAATCTCATCCGTTGATATCAATCCAAAACCCTAAACCAACACAATTCTTTATTCGTCGCATCTCTCCTCTCCGTTCGATCTTCTGCGGCGGTATCAATCCAAAATGGGATGTCCTTCTGTGGCGGCTAGGTTTTGATCTTCTTGGTGGATTTCTTACGGCTCGCGAGGCACGGCTGGTTCACCCCTTTCATTTTTCACCACCGTCGTCCGCTCGCCGTATGCGTTTTGTGATCGCCGTCTTGCACGGCTGAGTTTCCTGTCGGTGGTTTCTTTGGCTATCCAGATCTGGGTGGTTCCGGTGTTTTGTGAGCTCGGTCGATGGTGGTTGTTTGCTCGATCGGCTGTTTCCGAGTTTGCTGCGCTCTCTGCTTCGGTGCATACATCGCCGTCAAAGTTTCTAATCTCTTCCCGGTCGCGTCTCGCACCACGATTGTTGACAAGGCGCGACCTTTTTCGACATATCTGCCAGCAGCGTCGACAGATCTGCAAGCCGCCGCGGGTTCCACTGTGTTGCTTCCAACACTTGTGCCAGCCTCGACGTAGGTTTCCTGTTCTTTTATTTCCGTGGTCGTTTCATCATTTAATAGTTCACTGCTGGTTAGCTTCTTTTGGTCCACCTCACCTAATGTTTCTTCTTGTTTTCTAGGATATTCTTGAGATGCTTCATTCAATGTTCCTACAAAGTCCCTTTGGACTTCTGAATCTGAGACTTCAACTGATAGGAAGCTTTCAAACACATCATGAGCTTCTGTTTCTGTAAGGCCCTTTTTGTTATTGGTGATGAAACTTTGTATAGTATCTGACGATCATGTGTTATCTATTTTTCAGACACTTGGTCAAATTGTAAGGCAGAAATTAAGTGAGGGGAGGAAGGTATATCCTTGTGTCATACATAATAATGCACTCCTTTGTCGCACCTTGCAACTCTCAATTCTCTATATTTTGTAAACACTTGTATTCGGTCTATGCTTTGTTCATGGCGTGATGTGATTGTGAAAACTGAATTTTTTTATTTGCACACCTTAGATTGGCTTGGAGCAAAATTAAATGCAACAAGGATGGTAGCGCAAAGAGCTTTGGCAAGATTGAAGGGTATGTGGAAGATCATTCAGGGAGTGATGTGGAGACCGGATAAGCACAAGTTACCTAGCATCATTCTTGATGTAACTCAAAATTTGAGTATTTTTGGATTGTATAATTTTAATACAATTTTGGTTGTGTGAATAATAATACTTATATTTATTATATTTATTGTACTTTAATTATGTTGCATAAGTGTACTGTTTAAGCTATGTTGCACAAGATAACGTTGCGAAAGGTAAGGTATTTCGAATCAACATATACTTATGCAACATATCGCACGTTGCGTTAAAATAAACATTGCACTGAGAGAAGCATGTTGCAAAAGGTAAAACGTTTATGCAACGTAGTCTAATGCAACAACCTAACGTTGCAAAAGTGGTTAACGCTTATGCAACATACTCTAGATGAATGTCGCACGGCTTATGCGA
>QZGG01003520.1:0-22854 GCA_006409495.1 Sedum album | reverse complement strand
AAGCCGGGCCGCGTAAGATTTGTTTTAGATTGGCGATTAGATCTGACGTGGCACAATTTGCTTCGGTATTTGGTGATGTCAGTTTATGAATTATTGAACGTTGGAACTTTGTTAATCACCGAGTTGACCATCATTGACTTCTTTAATTTACTTTCATCCTTATGTAACGGATAGTTCATCTACGACCTCAAAGTTTGATATTTTTCAATTTAGCTCCTCATTTGTTTCTCAAAATATTAAATATTTTTACTTTGTCACTTTCTGTTAAATTTCACATTGTACACATTACTTTCATAGTTAATTTTGGAAATTAAAAAGGTATCGTGCGACAATTTTCTTGAAAGCCGCAATTTTCCAATATTTTAATATCTGAAAGAGATATAATCGTTAACTTATCTTCTAGAGGTACCAAATTGAAATTAAAATAACTTTCGATATTAATGACGTCCAGACCCCTGAAGATTGAATTAAATCGAAAAGCATACCCTGGCGCCCGCAATTGTCTTTCTTCTCTCACCTTTTCACTCAGAATCCAAAGCTCGGCCGATTTCAAGGTCTCATCTTTTTCACTCAAACCGCCCTAAACTCACTGCTATTCGATCTTCTCTACTCGCCGCTTTTATAATCTCCGTGTTTTAGAACTTTTTGTTGATTGTGAACTTTTTGATGTTTTGTGAATTAGGGCTTTTGGAGTGTGGTTATGATCAGAGGAGAGATTCAATTAGCGCCGCCTGGTGCCAGCGATTCTGACTCCGATCCTTTGATTGAGAATCAGGTAGTGAAAGATGATGGTGTTTCTGAGGCTGAGGAGGAGGAGGAGGATGGCGGTTTGCTTCCTGCCTGCCGCATTTGTCTTGAATCTGATTCTGATTTTGGTATGTAATTTTTGATTTCTGCTTCTTGAATTTCTGTGTAAAAATGTGTGTTTTGATTTCTTATTTTTAATTGAATGATTTGAAATTGTTTTAGCTGATTATTCTATTTGCTTGACGCTAGATATGAAGTTTACTTGATATCCAGCTCGTATTAATTAGTATACGTGTTTTTGTACATTTATGATCGACTCTGGTTGTTTACCTATTGTTTACACTCACATTGTGTATTGAGCTTGCTTTGATATTATTATTAGTGTTGTTGATGATACTTTTGTATGTTTATTGGTTGTAATTACAGGGGATGGGTTGATATCTCCTTGCATGTGCAAAGGGACGCAGCAATTTGTGCACCGTTCATGCCTTGACCATTGGCGGTCTGTTAAGGTAAATATTTGAATTTTTGAATTTTTGAATTTGCGCGGAGTAAAACGGAACAATGATGTTCTTTTTCATTTATTGTCTACAGGAAGGGTTTGCTTTTTCTCATTGCACCACGTGCAAGGCTCAGTTTCATCTGAGAGCTGCCCTGTATGAGGACAACTCGTGGCGCAAAATAAAGTTCAGACTATTCGTCGCCAGAGATGTCTTCCTTGTTTTCCTTGCAGTTCAAACGTAAGTTGTTGTCAAGCGGACTTTGTACTTAAACCGTAACCATGTAAATTTAGTATATTACGCAGTTAAAGTATAACAAAACGTAGCATGTTCATTAATCAGTAGTTGACAACTAAATCTTTTGAGATTCTACTGGTTTATGTTTTTTATTATGGCTGAAAATTGTACTTTCCTTAGAGAACTTTATGATTTGCTTGTTTGGAGGGATACGCTTTGTGTGTTGAGCTTTGGCATCTCACATTAATCTGTATGTTAGTAATTGTTTTATGATTTTTTGGTTACACCACGTGTTTCTTCTATTACTTACAGTTCATTGCGGTGTTGGGTGGCTCTGTTTACACCATGGACAAGGATGGGACTTTCAGAAATTCATTTGGTGATGGCTGGGATCGCTTATTGTCAAAGCATCCAGTTCCATTTTATTATTGTATAGGTGAGCGGTGAGGTTGCAGCTAACTCATTTTACTGTCCAAACTTGTTTCGAAACGTCATAATCTTATATGGTATCTCCTCATTTCTCTTAATTTGTATGATTGATTGAAGTCAATATTGCAGGAGTGCTGCTCTTCTTTGTGGTGATAGGCTTTTTTGGCATGCTTTTTCATTGTTTCTCCATGAACAGAATTGATCCTAGGCTTGCTGGTTGTCAAAATTGCTGTTACGGTTGGGGCATCTTGGACTGTTTTCCAGCATCCATGGAAGCATGCTTAGCGCTCGTCATTATATTCATCGTCATCTTTGCCATCCTTGGGATCGCCTATGGTTTCCTTGCAGCTACTATGGGAATCCAACGGATTTGGCAAAAGCACTACCATATCCTCACAAAGAGGGAGCTCACAAAGGTTAATTTATTTCCCAATCATTCTATACAATTTTTGTTAGTCTTTTCACATATATGAATTTCTTCCTTACGTGGAATTTTTAATATCATCAGGAGTACATAGTGGAGGATCTTAACGGCTGCTACACCCCACCAAAGCTTGAGCCACAGCATGAGCAGCGGTTGAAACTTCTCAAGCTGTTATAAAGAAATTTTCAAAACCCTCGCACATTGCAGGGCAAGCTTCATACAGATCATGTTTGTAGAACCCAGGAGAAGAGTCAGTACTTGCCTTCCCTTGAACCTGATACCATCTTGTAAATTCTGCTCAACTACAGTCTCAGTTATGTATCATATAGTATAGTAATTGTAAACACAAGACTGATGTGTTCACCTTTAATGTTAGAATTTGGATTGTACTTCTGGTTTGTCTCTTGGGAAATGTTCTCATGGTCGTGGTGTTATGGTTTAGTCACTAGCATACTGATACTGATGCATGCATAATCTATTCTTTATACAAGCCTCTTCATTTTCTCATTCACATTTCCTCATAATAGCATCAGTTACAACTTAAGGAAACCAGAGTTTCCTTGGTTACAATAGAAATTGGAGCTATATCAACCTGAAATACCAGCATGAACCTACTATTAAACAGTTATTGCTGGATGGAAACTACACAAATATTAGTTCGATTTGAATATCGAACTACCTACACACACAATGATATACAGAAGCGTGTGACTATTCATCATCGGGCAAGTTCACTTTTAAATCCATCGTCACTACTGAAAATCAGATGATCACCATCCCGAATCACCTCTATACTGTCGATCTCAGCATTGTCTTTCGTAAAAACTCTAGTCGGTAAAAATCCATACTTCTTCAGTCCCAGCTCAAGCAAGTCTTTAAATTTATCGGGAAGTAAGATCAGCTTCCCTGTATGATCGCCTTTCTCTGGCCAACTGATTGTTACTCTGGGAGTAGGATAACTGGCTTCGCTATCGGGGATTTTGGTTTCTGGGACGGTTGAGAGTATGTCCCGATCTCCAGTAGCAGCTGATATAATGCCAAATATCGAGTTGCCAAAGTTATTACTATTTCTGCGTCTTGGACGTGTTTGACTCCATGACCCATCAAGAAATGATAATAAGCCGTCTTGTTCTTGGGGAACCATCACTGGCTCGCTTTTGTATTTTCCTAGGAAGTTTCTATTGCTGTTAGGCTCCACTGAAATGACTGATTGGGTTTTTGCCAGTTTGTTAGACTGGAAGAACAATGCTTTGATGTCATCATGGCCTTGCTGATCCGCTAAGGCTCTTGGTGTCCAACCGTGCATGTCTGGTCTGTCAACATCTGCTCCTTGTAGCAAAAGGTATTTAACAATTTCTATGCTTTCTTCACAAACTGCAACATGAAGAGCTGTAGTTCCGTTGCTCTTCGGCAGCCTCACATCCCCACCAAATCGTACAATTTCTTTAAGCAATTTCAAGTCTTTCTGCTCAACTGCTAGACATGCGTATAGCCCAACATCACCACAGCTCAACATTGCACCATTCTCCATTAAAAGCTTTGCTATTGCGGTGTGCCCATGCAGTATCGCTTCCCACAACGGAACATTTCCCTCCGAGTCTGCATAGAGCAAGAATATATTAATAATTATAACCCAATAGTTATACATTTTTGTAATAAGCAGCATTTACATCATTAAATCTTTACTATCTGCAGTTTGATTATTTTCAGACTCAGATCTGCCATAAAGTCCAAAATCTGTAAAACTCACGACAGAAAGTCAATTTGATTCAAGGTCTAATCTCACACTGCATACGTACTCTATCATGTTAAGTTTTCCGTGTTTTCAAGCAAATGTATAATATTATCAAACCAACGTGTCAACGTGATGCACTTACTACACACGCATACCCGGTGGCCGATCCAGAGGTTGAAGTTAGGGGGGCAATTTTTTTTCTTCAAAAAGTATAATTAAAATATTTTGTGATAATTTCATAGGATCATTTTTTTAATAATACACAATCGTAAAATATCAAAAAATAAAAAAAAATCACATTTAGAATATCTAGGAATCGAACCTAGACCTTCAAGGTCTTTGCCAAAGCTTGATTCCACCACGCCAGCAAGCATTCACCATTATTTATTCTCTATATAGTGTATAATGTATTAAAAATTAACAAAAGTGACTGCAGAAGTTAGGAATCGATCCTTGGCTTACCAAGTTACTAACCAACCCAGCTCCGCTGCACTCTTTCGTATTCAAGTTGCATGTATAGTTTACATATATATAAAAATCAAGCAAGGGGGGCACGGGACCCTGCAATCCCCCCTTGGATCCGCCTCTACGCATACCCGAGCAGGCGCACGTTATAGCTATATGTTTATTATTGTTCATACAAAACGAACAAAGCAAGCTACCTCGGCTATTAGGATCTGCTCCATAATCTAGCAGTAGAAGCACACAATTTTCGGATCCATTGGTAGTAGCAATATGCTGAAAAAGAGAAATTTAGGTGAAAACATAAAGAAGAAAGATTGTTTGTTTAAGGAGAAGTAGATAAGAAAATCATAATATTAACTTCCTGCTTACCAGAGATGTGCGCCCATTTCGGTCAAACTCGTTAGGGTCCAAACCACGCTTTAATAACTGCCCCATTAATGAGTCGTCATGTTACAATCCCACATTGGCTAGATGGGCAACCATCTAGTGGGATATAAGATCAAGAGGTTCCCTCCCATAATAGACTAGTCTATTGTGGCGAGTTCTTTCCTTGAGCTTGTGTCCCTAACATTTGGTGCACCTCGTTGAGAGCCAACACGAAGGGAGCGACCTGGGAAAGGGCTACCTGATTGTCTAAGAGGCCAGAGTGAAAGCCGTCCAGAGTGGGCCGATGAGGACGTCGGTTTCCAAAGGGGTGGGCAATGTTACAATCCCACATTGGCTAGATGGGCAACAATCTAGTGGGATATAAGATCAAAGGGTTCCCTTCATTTGCTGCCTTTTACATTACCACTTGTTCCTATTTATATCATCTGCCAAATTATATTTATGTCCTTCCATACATCCCTATACATCCCCATACATCCCCATACATCCGTAACATTCCTTCCCCCTTTGGAGAACCTTGTCCTAAAGGTTAGCAGTTCTGGTGGCCGTGGCAGTGAGAACAAGACAAACCAACTAGTGAAGCATACCCTGTGATGGCTTGTAAATGTCATGGCACTGCTCCCCAACTTTGTGTTTATATGTGTCACTTGCAAAGCATGATCGGTAAGTTTGGGCACACTCTTGGGCATACTTGCAAAGCAGTCAAGTTCCCTTTCAAAAGTAAAGACGGACCCAATAATAAAACTGAAAGATTGCACACTGCGTCATCAAGTGCGAACTCATTTACCCTTTCAAATGCCAATCCAACCACAAATCTCCATAATAAAATATGCTCTGCACCTTCGAGACACATTTTATAAAGACTTGGCTTGATATGAATAGGGGTGAGCAAACGGTAAATTACCGTTTTACCATTTCCGTTTTACCGTTTACCGTTTTACCGAACCCAAATTTTTCATTCTGTTTACCGTTACCGTTTTACCGTTTTAGCGAAATTTCGGTAAAACGGTAAACCGGTAAATTTTCAAAAAATTACCGTTTTACCGAAAATTTACCGAAATATATATAAATAAATATTTTTAAAATTATTTCAGATTATTTTTAAATACTTTCTTATTTTTTTACTATTTTTAATATATATTTTTTATTAATATAATATATATTCGGTAAATTCGGTTAAACGGTAAATTACCGAAATGAAAAATCTCTTCCATTTACCGAAACTTTTTTACCGATTTACCGTCGGTAAATTTACCGTTTTACCGTTTTACCGAATTTTCAAAAAAACGGTAAAATATTTCGGTAAATCATTTCGGTAAATCGGTAATTTCCCGAACTTTGCTCTGCCCTAGATATGAAGTCCAACCAAATGGTCAGTGATAGAGCCAAACTGAAGTAAAAGTCCAACAATAATACTTGTCCATCAAAAGAGTTTAAGACAAGCGCCTTTTTCAGTTTCAGGATCCAATCTCATCCAATCAACAACCAACAATTTATACTTGAAAGTCAGAGTCATATTTAAGACCATGATCCTAACCTTGGCAGCAACCACCATCTGGCCAACCTCAAAAAATGATGAAGCACCACCATACTTTCCTTCCTCGCTACCTCTCATGAATTCAACAATCAACCCAACAAAAATAAAAAAGTCAAGTAAATCACATTCTCCATCAGACTTCTTATTCACCATTGTTCTAGTAAAAGCTGAATCCATCTTCAAAATCCAAGACGACAAGCGAAGAGACGCAACTGAGTGATCATTCACATAATGAAGTCCTAGTGAAATCTTATACTCTACAAAAATACCAATACAAACTTTGGTTGATGTGGAAAATAGCAGGTCATCCATTTGGATTGAAGATAGCACTAGATACATACTGTGCTCATAAAATGAATCCATAACAAAAACATCATCCGGAGGTTTTGGTGGTGGTAATAAGAAAGAATTCTTCGACCAAGGTAACTTGAACTGAGCATCAACAAACCTTAATATCTTTCCATAATAAGAACAAAAATTCTCTAAATCATTTTCACAAACAGTTGGTGTGCATATACTCACATATGGCGAAGAAAACAAAGCTTCATACCTTGTTTGACTACTAGCCACAAGTATAACATCAAGTTCTTTCACAGTGGCTGTTTTGAAACGAAATTGTCTGAACATACCTCTGCAGGGAGCTTCACAATCGTAGACAATTCTACATCAGAATCCATTGAACCTTTATGAACAACATCTATTGCGGTGGATGTATTCTCGGTTGTCAACTTTGACTCGGATTGGCCTTGGATCGGAGAAGGGTTTGTTACATCAAGCATCATTGGTTGGAGATTGAAAAATTGAATTTCTGAATTTGACTTCAATGACTGTTTTCTCTGAGCGGATCCAGTGATGGCTTCCAGTTTCTTTTCAATTATATCCACCTGTGCGGATTGTTGAGCCGCTTGAACACGAAGCGATTCAGTTTGAGTACGCAGCGATTCCTTTAGCGATTCCTCCATCCGTTTGAAATTGTTGTTGATTTCTTCAATCTGTCTCGCTGCTGCTTCTAGTGTGGAAACGCATCAGTGGCTCTGATACCACTTTGATGAATGTTTATAAGCTTAAACTAAGATTTAGAAACAATACTAAGACCTCACAATGCAATTTTACAATATACCAAATTTCCGCAAACATAAATCAAGCTAATTTATCTAGACGCGTAAACTATATGACACAAGATATACGTGGAACCAAAGAACCTATAAAAAATCACAGAATCTCAGCCGCAAAGAACGAGTATTAATCCACTAAGTAGAGAATAGGTTTTACAACGGATTACTTAAATCTTGACAATCCAAGAATGAGTTAAATTAAACACCAAAAACTGAACTGAAGACGAACTACAAAAATCAATAGTACTGAAACGAAAGCACCTGGACAAGACTCGAAGATCTTCGGCGGAACACTCCATCAGAAAACTCCATATCCAGCACACTAACCCTCGAAATCATCAATCTTCCTCTCGTTGTCGCTCAACGCTTCTCGAAGAACCAGTCGTCTCAATCGCCTTCAACTAGTCGCAATCTGCAGCCGCTTCATCGTCAAACGCCAATCCAAACAAACTACACGCTGCTGCTTGTGGAGAAGCGAGTTGAAACGGCATCACACTATCATCCCAACTATACAAACATCACTTGCTCAATCAAAGTCCATCCTTGCTGCCTTCACTTGTAATGGACCAGCCATCTTAGGCCCAACCTTTAAAAACAAGCAACCAACCTCTTTTGAACTTGGAAGGACAATATTCTTGTTGTCTTAGCCACAAAAGCTACACAACTTCAAGCCTTAAATGTCCACTATCCTCGACACGCAGGCTTGAGATTCAAATCAAAATTCAGCTCAAAACATGACTTATTTCTCAACATGTAGAATAGACCTGATTATAAACCAACTTATGAGGACAAAGATGGCGATTGGATGCTTGTTGGAGATGTTCCTTGGGAGATGTTTACGTCAACATGTAAAAGACTGAGAATTATGAAAGATGCAAAAGCTAGAAGACTTGGTCAGTAATAAAATTAGAATATGTATAGCAGAAACATCATAACTGATCAGCATGATTTGTCTCATTAGGCTTCAATCATATACTTGATAAAAAACTAATATACAGTATACACCACGCATAGTTGATTTTGTTTATACAAAAACCTAGCTTAAATATGATATGAGATACGGATAACCTGTTTCCCATTAGCATCGGAGTAATTAAGTTCAAATCCCCAACAATATTATTTAATGGTGATGCAAAATATAATCGTATATATTTAGTCATATAACCTAGTTAAAGAAAATAAATTATTTAGGTTCAAAAATAAAGCTCGTATGTTAAGATATATATTATTCAGTTAGTTTTCATAGTTCATCTTCTCTCACATGTTTTTACATGCATAATTGCTTCGTTGCTAATACTTTTAAACACATCTCTCTCAATATAGCACACCAAGCTATCATTAAGAAATTCTTCTCCGATTTTGTTCGTAAATCTGTTTTAATAATCTTCATTGCCGAGAATGCTCTTTCCACGGTAGCTGTTGCAACTGGTAACACTAAAATCAACTCAATAACACAATATACCAAGGGAAATGCAGTGTGGTATCCTACTTCAACCATCTTTCTTGAAGATCTCCAATGTCGTGTAGTGTAGAGAATGTTTCATTTTCTCTCATCTCATAAACCCATCCCTTTAATTCCTCTTCTAACTCCATCAAATCAAATTTTGAGAAATCTTGAGGATACAGAATCGCAAGTTGAATTATCGTTGATACATTAAAATTGGAGAAAGAATTCTTCGGATCAAAACATCCAATATAAGTGAGCAATTGTATGCTTGACTCACAATACCGATGCTCCATCTCTTAGTTGATTCGATCAATCACCTATTTATATATCAAATATTAGCACAAACTTTAAGTAAAATATAGTAAAAAGATGAAAAATAATTCAAGTACCTGATAAAATATATCAATTCAAAAATATTTTTCATTAGTTGTCGTCTCATGACTCAAACAAAGACGACTTTGAACTGCATATTCCATATTCATAACCCCAATTTTATTGTTGACACAGAAATTGTTGACACTTTCCAAAAGATCATTCCAACCATTCTCTCTCATTTCTAACAATCTTTTTTTGGTATTTTGAATCAAACTCACGGCCTCTATAATATTTTGATCTTCTCTGCAAAAATTGTGACAAGACATTTATCAACCCCAAAACTAATTTCATCAAGTGAGCAATGAATACAAATTAATAAGTTTTAATTTTTTGAATCACGCTAAAGGCAAGTCCTCGAGATTTGTAGTCGGTTGTATCACTAAATATGTTGCTAAGAACTTCGATTGTTGATGGTCATAAAGAAAGGAGACGAATAATAGTTGTGAAATGTGAACCCCAACGTGTAGCTCCAGGACGAGCCAACTTTCTTCTTGATTCAATCCTTTTCCTGTACAAATTTCACAGTTTGCTAGCTTCTCCACCAAGCGTTCATGTTGCACTTGTCGAAATTCATCCTTTCTTTTGCATGAAGCACCGACCATATTAACAACCATAGACAAATATCCAAAAAAATCACACAAAAATTGATTACTTTGCGCAACGGCCACGACAACCAATTGTAGTTGATGAGCAAAACAATGAATATATCTTGCCGAAGGATTTTCATTCAATATAAGTGTTTTTAACCCATTAAGATCACCTCGCATAATAGAAGCTCCATCATATCCTTGACCTCTTAGCATAGATAGAGACATCCATGCTTAGATAAAATTTCATCTATCCCATTTTTTAAAGATATTGACGTGTTATCAACAACATAAACAGGTCCAATAAAGCACTCCATAATGATTCCATGGTTGTTCACATATCTTAAAATAATAGCCATTTGCTCTTTGATGGAATAATCACGAGCTTCATCAACTAGTAGTGAAAAGACTTTATCCCCAATATCACTAATGATTGCTTTCGTAGTCTCGGATCCACATGCTTTTATAATATCCTTTTGAATCAAAGAAGAAGTAAGTTTATTATTACCTGGCGCATTTTCATTCATCACCTTTCCAACATCATTATTTCTCGCAGAATACCAATCAAGAACTTCAAAAAAGTTTCTTCTATTAAGGGATTTTTCCATTTCATCGTGACCCCGAAAAGTCAATCCTTGTTGAAGTAACAATCTTACAACATCAACAACTGGAGTCAACCGTGTGCGATACGAATCTTTTAAAGCCTGTCTCGTTGATAATACTTTTCTTAATATACTTTGTCTTTGATCCTTGAAAGTAAAAAATAATGTTTTGGCATTATATGAGCGCTACCCACTTCTCCAACGTGTTCTCTAAACTTTTCAGGACCCTTTCTCCAATTCTGAAATTCTTTTTTCACAAACACATCATTTCCTTTTTCTTCTCCTCTAAAAAGGTAACACAAGAAACAAAATGCCCCATCTTTAGAAATACTGTATTCTAACCATTCTCACTTCTTGAACTACTTACTTTAAAGCACCTCAAAGTATTTCCCGAATAAGTTTTTGGAAAAGTATGTGAATGCGGTTGACAAGGACCTTGAAGAATATATGCCCCTTTAACTGTGTCTCTCACCTGAGAATCATAATCATTGATTGGTTTTCTTAATCCGGGATTACTAACAATATCAAGATCTCTATAATCTTCCGTTTGACCTCTTGCTTCATCAACAACATCAGCAGACGGAGGAGAAATATTTCAGTAACAACATCAGTAGACGAAGGGGACTCATCCGTTGATTCACGTGTTCTCTTGCGACGCAAAACAAATTTATTCATATACAAATTTTCTATTCAAAATCATTCATTATAAAATTAACTTCATACAAAAAAATTCAGAATATAATTAAGGTCCTTAGCAAACCTATATATTTATGGGGAAAGTATCATGTGGATCCTCTCAATTTGGTGGACTCATGGATCCCCTCTTGCACCCGTTGATTGCATTTTTTGGACGCACCAGATTGTTCGAACGCATTAATGAAGCATGTGACTTGCACGTGTGCATTTGTCATATGCACACGTGATGTGCACATGACAAATGCACATATGTGGCGCAATCTGGTGGGTCCAAAAAATGCAATCAACGGATGTAAGAGGGGATCCACGAGGGGATCCCGTTGTAGCGTTGTCCAATGTGTAATTGTAGTTATCAACCACCGTCAATCCGCCACCGTCGTTTAAACTCCACCACCATATGCCACAAACTATTCCCCACTTTCAAAAAAACAAAACCTAAAAATCTTATTTGGGAATCACGTTCCGCTTAGGTAAGTGTGGAGTTTCGTTTAATTTGATTATTTTTTAGTTATAATGAAATGGCGTTGTTTTAGTTATTAACTAAACGGCATCATTTTATTAAACTGCTGAATTTTGTTTCTTAACAAAATGACGTAGTTTTGTAAAGAAACAAAACGATGTCGTTCCATTAAAGTCCAGAACTTCGTTTCTTATCAAAACGACGTCGTTTTACCAAAACACAAAACGACGTCGTTTTTTTCGTGAATCAAAAATCCAGCAGGGTACTTGGCCCCCTGCCCCCTGCCCCCTAATTCTGCCCCTATTTACGTGTCTACACCTAATTCATTGTCTACACCAAATTTTATTTTATAAGAGTTAAAATAATTAATTCTTGTTCTATCATTCAATATAGATAAATAATTCTTGTTCCATCACTCAATACATATAAATAATTCTTGTTCTATTACTAATTACAGTCCCATCTTACATTTCTTCCAGGACCTCCATAATATAGCGAGAAACCGCCAGTAAAAGGATGTGATCTCTCTACTATAGCATTATAACAATTAGGCTTATTTATGTTCATTTCATAATCATCTATTTTGAGAGGCGGACCACCTACATATTTTATATTTCGTATAAAATTTATTGAAGCCGCTTTGCCTTCTCCTTCATCTCCAAATTTACCGTTACCCATTTCGGTAGAAGTATGCTTTTTATTATTTTTGAAATTAGATATTTCCCCACCAAAAACTGCTTGTTCGGCACCATTTGATAATTGTGGAACAACTCGCCGAGGCCAAATATCCAACAGTAACGCAATCTTTAACCAACCACCAATGTCCTAATTCATCCTAAAATAATACATTTTATATAAAGAAAAAGTAATAGATGTGTTTATTAAAGTTAAGTGTGGTATATATTGTTTTGACTTACTTGAGATATAGTGATATCCATAATCCAATCTTCAGGCAAAACTCCCCCAATTTCAATGTGTTCATTTGTTTGTACGAATCCGTCAGTAACTATGTTAAAACCTTTTCTTCGATAATATCCTCTAGTCTGTTTTAACATTTCATCAAAATAGAGACTCATGAATTAACAACATTCAAATGTATAGAAGTCACGGATATTGGGTGATAATTCAATCAAATTTATTACCGTATGTCTTATAAAAAATCTTGTCGGAACAAACATGCCAATTGGTTTATCCGGGGATACCTGATGTGTTTATGTTAATCACGAAATAATTAGGGACTAAAAAATTAAAGTGTTTCAATTTTCATAGAAATTGTAAATACCATCCAACCCGCTCCGATATATGCATATTGTGGGGTTCCTTGTCCAGATACCATTGAAATTTGAGCAAGACTATATTCCCGGTTATAGGATACTCGAGGATTCCAAATATCAAATATAGCCGCACCACCAAATATACGATGATCTCCTCTTCTTGTTTCAACGAATGCATACTAAAAAATTAATTACATTAATTCCAAAATTGAAATTTATAACATAACCTTTGACAAAAAATAGACAAATCTTATTTAATACACACCTCACGAGTATCTCCATCGGTCGAATAAGAGTGGCCAGTTTTAGTATTAACATCAATGTCATGCTTATAAGATCTTATAATAGGTATTGTGCCTTTGGGACAATTTTGAGTGAAATTTCTGTCTTTATAAACTTTCAAACTTTTTAGCGGACATCGAAAATTCTTAGGTAACCACTTAGGATGCTTGATCTGAATAATTTTCAATGACAATATTTAATAAAACTTATATGGTGAAGAACATGTAATATATCCAAATTTTGTGAAGCACTATAATCATACATAAAATACCTGAATTGTATGATTGATTAAAAGGGGGTGATTTAAGGCCGGTTGTCGATATAAATTAACACAATCAAAAATATCACCATATTTATTCTGAAATATATATATATCAAAATGTTAAAAAAACAATGAAGAATAATTTAACATAATGACATAAGCACAAATTGCATATAAATTATATTACCTTATACGTTGTCACAACCCCCGTGTTCTTGTTAACTCTTTTGATTAAACTTTCATTACAATTATTTTTGTGAACATAGCAATCAAATATGAAGTATATCAATAATGAAGTAAGAATAAACTTTAAATCTGTAATGAAATTCATATTTCAATTGAATATTTTGATTAGTGATCTTCTTACTTGTTTATATAATTCAGAAATGAAATAAGTTAATTAATACAACCTTTAATGCAAACAAGATAAATGAATGTGAAAGGATCTAAGTAAAATTATAAGTATTTAATTAAAACGTGTAGATATGAAAATAGATTCAAAATGTAAGCAATGGTAATAATAATAAACAAATCAAATATAGTTTTATAAAACCAGTAATTTGTTTTTTAATATTCATTATAAGGAATGGGATCGAGAAGGACCATCAATTAACGTGAGACGGAGCAACATCATCTCGTCCGTTTTATATAAATCTAATGATTAATATAATAACCGTCACTTTCAGCCATTCCTCTATTTTGCAAATCCAACCACTCAATTTAATTAAAAACTAACGTTAATCTTTTCTGTTAGAATAATTAAATCAACGGTTGAGATTATGTCCCTCCCTCTCACAAAACTGCAGATCTCTCTCAAACTTAACTCTTCGTTATAATCCATAATCCTACCTAGTTCACATGATTTTGATAAATTAGTTTTTTTCCGAATTGTTCGGGGTTGATAACTGTCATTCTCTATTGATTCGCGCTTCCGTATTTGCTTGTTTCAGGAATTTGTTCAAAATTTTATTTTGCGTGTTTTTGTTCAAACTTAAAAGCTTTTAGTTTACTTTGTAAAGTTAATTTGAATGTATACATCAGGGAATTCTATGCTTTCATTGTGACATAATAAAGTCAAAGTATTTTAAATTTTGGAAATATATCAACATTAAAGAAATTATAGTTTATCATTCATTAAAGATGGATTCATATGAGTAGAGTTCGGATCTAGAGATAGTGAAATTTCGTAAGACATAAGGACTTCCTCTCAATCGTTGATTTTGATTTATTTAACAGTTGAGATTTAATAACTTTTTAATTAAAATAGGTGGTTGAATTTGTAAAAAACAAGGGCGGTTGAGAAATACGATTTTCAATATCAACCGTTGGATTAATAGAAATCAACGGTTGAAATGATGTCATTCTATCTCACAAATATTTATTTGTCCACCTAGAACCATACTCCATATGAGTAAACCTATCTCTATTTTTCATTAAAGTAGGAGTATTTTGATCTCCTCCTAATATATACCCGTCTTAAGATGTTGCTAATGTAAATTGGCATCCAAAATGTTAATTTTCTCTATAATCTAACAATTGAAATTTAAAGTAAAATGAACGTCAAATTCATTCGCTCCGTTTTTTACAATTCCAACCACCTAACTAGTTTTTAAGCTCAACCGTATATTTATCAGAATCAACGATTCGGATTTGTCCTATAATGCGGCATATATAAAACGTCTCTCATGATCTTAATCATATATATTTATAAGAAAGCGAGACATGACTTCATTTGTGATTATGTATAATTAAATGTATGATATTTAAATTTTAAACTATCAAATTTAATTCCTAATTTAATTAAAAAGTAATTTAATTTAAACCGTCAAATTAATCAAATCAAATTGTGATATTAAAT
This sequence comes from Sedum album, assembly GCA_006409495.1. Classification (NCBI taxonomy): domain Eukaryota; kingdom Viridiplantae; phylum Streptophyta; class Magnoliopsida; order Saxifragales; family Crassulaceae; genus Sedum; species Sedum album. Next base: position 7,435 of record QZGG01003520.1, on the reverse strand, counting down.
ATTATAGTTTTATTAATATTTATAATATCATTTGATAATCTCATGGATAGTATTCTTTTACGAGTTAAGTTCAAGAGAGGTTTAATTTTTGTGAGACGGAAGAACTTAATCTCAATCATTGATTTTGATAATATGACAGTTGAGATTAAAGTTGGTTTTTAACAAATTTGGCGGTTGAATTTGCAAAAATACGTGGTGATTGGAAGTAGAGACTTTTTTCACTTTAAATCTCATCCGTTATATTACTATAGATCAACGGGTTGAGATCACGTCCTACGGTCTTACATAAATTTGATGGTTGCCCTTAAACTTTTCCCATACTTTTACATTGACCAGCCTTTATTGCGGATTAGGATCACATGCTGCCTAGAACACTTTGCAGCCAAACTCAAAACGGTAGAGTTTTAAACATTAGCTATCAAAACTGCGTTGTTTTGTAAAGGGTTCATTAATCTTGAAATAGGATTTTAGAAAAACTACGTCGTTTTAAATTACTTGAAGTCAAACCACGTCGTTTTAAATAGAAATTTTAAAGTTCAAATTTTGAATATTGGTTGTACCATGCTGTACGCAGCATGGGATACAAGTCCCTTTATTGCAGCCCAACACAAATCAAGTTTTATAAACAAGTATGTTTTATTGAAACTGAAATCAGTTACCATATTAAAATAAAGAGGGTTTTTGCTGATAACCATCTGTAAGGGAATCATTTTGCTTATAATCACCCATAAAGATAGAAATTAAAAATAACCCCCACATTGAATCAATTCTGATCTATAGAAGATCATGTTGAACAGTCGAATCCTCGAATGATGGAGTTATTTTGATTAGCTTTTTGGCTTCTACCAAATCCAAGTAAGATCAAAAAAATTGGATGGAAGATGTGTATATTATTCAGCCTTGACATCAGGTGAAAACTTAAGAAAGCGGAATATTTGTATGCAAACATGCTGCCCATTGTGTGGTTGTAAAAAAGAATCTAAAGTATATATCTTTTTGGCATGCTGGTTTCCTACTTGTGCTTGGACAAAACTGAATTTAACATGAGACTTCTATTGTATGCCTTAATCAGCTAACATGAGACTTCCATCTTGAGAGTATATCCCCTAGAACCCTTCAATTCTATGGATCCGTGGATCCCCTTAATCACCCTTCATCTGTTAGATAGCATGACTAATAGTTAGACACGTGTTCTTGTCAGAAAAAATCTAGTTTAGTTTCATCTGAATTGCTAGTTAGGATGTGTAGTGTGTAAAGGGCATATGCGTAAGCCTATGAAATCTTTCAAATCTCCTGCCACCTACAAACAAAACCCATTTTTGAAATCTCCAAACACAGACGCAGTTGAAGACGACTGAGAGGAGCTGCCGAAACCCATTTTGGTAGGATTTTGATTTCGTATTTCAGTGTGAGATTAGGGATTAGAAAGATGGGTTTAGGGTTCAGGTGGGAGGTGGAAATAGGATGAGTTAGGGTGATGATGACTTCTCCGACGCTGGATTCCTCCTTCCCCGCTTCTCCGTTGATTATGGTGATGATGACTTCTCCGACGCCTCAAATCTGGTTGATTACGTCGTTGTTATGGATAAGCCGGACGCGAAGGATGTGGTGGATCTGAACTCTCCGGTCTCGACGCTCAAGCCGCGTGGATCGACTTCTTCGTCGTCATCCCAAATCTCTTTCATTCCCAAATCCATCTGTTAACAGATAGAAAGAGATGGCGACCGGGTACGGAGACCCCGATTAACCAGTAACCCACCTGGTGTTGACCCATTTGTGCAACAAATTTGAGGTGATGGTGCAGCGGTCCAAGATCGCCGGTGACGGACGACGGAGGAACGCGTGCAGTTGATCGGAATCGCGCAGGAGCAGAGCTCGGACAGAATTACGGATTTTATTGAAATTGGAAAAAAGTACAAAAGTTTGTTATGAGTTCAGGTAACGAAATTGAAAAGCAATTATCCTATTTATACAATTCAATTTTCAGTAAATTGCAAATTGCTCCTTGTTTCCCTTTCCAGATCTGGATCCATTCAGCGCCTCCTTTGCTCAAGCTCAGCTCCGTTGCACTCCACCCCTCTTGAGATTGAGCTTGACCCCAAGCTCAGCTCCGTTGCACTCCACCCTCTTGAGATTGAGCTTGACCTCAAGCTCAACTCCGTTGCACTCGCCATCACCTGGGTCGATTGGAAAGCTGGGAAAGCGTCGTTGAAGTCCTCGGACCACTCCCACGTAGCGTCATCCACAGAGCCATCGGACCACTGCACAAGAAAATAAACAGCAGCAGAATTCCCTTTCTTGGCAAGCTTTCGATCTAAGATTTTAACAGGCTCAGCGCTTAACTGTAAATTGGCATCGATGGCCGGCAATGAGCTCGAGAGGAGCCTGACCATGATGCCTTTTCAATTGCGATATATGAAACACAGGGTGAATCTTCGATTGAGCAGGTAAGCTCAATTTATAAGCAACCGTTCCAATTTTGCTGATAATTGGAAAGGACCAAATATTTTGCAGCAAGTTTTGACAATTGCGTAGAACCACTGATTGTTGCCTATAAGGTTGAAGCTTCACATAGACTAGATCACCCACATTGAATTGCATATCAGTTTGTGCTTGTCACATTGAGACTTCATTCTGTCTTGAGCTCTTTTCAGATGAAATTTCAGCATTTTGATACACTCCTCTCTTGCACGCAGGGATCTATCCACCTGAGCGACTGGACTGTCCCATTACATAAGGAAGGTGAAGGGTAGGGGGCTGCCCATACACACCTCGAATGGAGTAGTACCAATAGAGGAATGGAAGTTAGTATTGTACCACCATTCTGCCAAAGGCAACCAAGCTGCCCAGTCCTTGGAGTTTCCCCAGTCATACATCTCAAGTAAGTCTCTAAGCACTTGTTAACAACTTCAGTTTGACCATCAGTTTGTGGGTGATAGGCAGTGGACATTAGCAGATCAACCTTTTGTAGTTTGAATAGGTCCTGCCAAAAATGACTCAAAAAGATTTTGTCCCTATCACTCACTATAGATTTAGGATTGCCATGGAGCTTGAATATGTTGTCAAAATAAATTTGAGCCACATCAGAAGCTGTATAAGGGTGAGATAGAGTAAGAAAGTGAGCATACTTGCTGAGTCTATCCACCACAACCAAGATAGAGTCCTTCCCCTTTGATTTAGGCAACCCTTCAATGAAATCCATAGAAATATTAGTCCAAATAGCATCAGGAATAGGGAGAGGTTGCAATAGGCCAGCAGGAGCACGATGGATAGATTTATTTCGCTGACAAACTGTGCATGATCTAATATATTCTGATATGTTTCTTCATATGTTTCCAGTAAAACAATTGAGAAATCCGCTTGTAAGTAGCATGGAAACCGGAATGACCCCCAGAAGAAGAATCATGCATAAGGTTACAAATATCAGCTCTCAAGGAAAGGTCTGGACCAACCACTAGCCTGTTCTTCTTTAGTAAACAATCATTTGACCATGTTACTTTTTTTGAACTTGCAGGCACTTGCTTAGCCAATTCAACAACAGGCAGAAATCTGGATGGACCAGCTGGCTTTAACTCTGTCAAAAAGGTCAGATCTCACTTGTGAAATAAGCATAGAATTAAGTTCCACTCCCTTGATCCTGGAAAGAGCATCAGCAACTATATTGTCTTTCCCTTGCTTATATAGGATTTCAAAATCGAGGCCAAAGAGCTTAGGAAGACACTTGCTCTGAAAAGGTGTAGTGATACGCTGATCCAACAAGTATTTCAAGCTGAAATGATCAGTTTTTACCACAAAATGTCTCCCAATCAGGTACGGTTTCCATTTCTCAATAGCAAAGATGAGAGCCAGTAATTCCTTCTCATACGTTGATAATCCCTTATGTTTTCAGAAATGCCTTTACTAATAAAAGCAATGGGGTGATTCCGCTGAGATAAGACTGCACCAATGCCCAAATCACATGCATCAGTCTCCACTTCAAATGGAATGGTGAAATCAGGCAAGGCCAACACTGGAGCATTGCACATGGCCATTTTAAGCTTCTCAAATGCCATATCACTGTCATCCGTCCAAATGAAAGCATTTTTCTTCAATAAGTCAGTAAGTGGACGACTGATAATCCCATAGTGTTTAATGAACTTCCTGTAATATCCTGTCAACCCCAGAAATCCTCTAAGTTGTTTCACATTAGCAGGTTTGGGCCACTCTTTCATAGCTTGGATTTTCTTGGGATCAGTAGCAACACCATGGGAAGAAATAACATGTCCAGATAGTCAAGAATCTGCTCCAAAGGTACATTTACTCAACTTGGCAAGTAACTTGTGTTGCCTGAGTATCTGTAGTGTAATTCTAAGATGGTTAGCGTGGCTGGTAGAGTCTTTACTATAGATCAGAATATCATCAAAGAATACCAGTATAAACTGCCTCAAGTAGTCTCTGAAAATTGAGTTCATTAGGCTCTGAAAAGAAGGAGCATTAGTCAGGCCAAAGGGCATCACCACAAATTCATAGTGCCCTTCATGTGTCCTGAAAGCAGTCTTAGCAATATCTTCAGGGTGCATTCGAATTTGCCAGTAGCCAGACCTCAAATCAATCTTAGAAAATATACATGAACCATGTAGTTCATCTAGGAGCTCATCAATAATAGGAATGGGGAATTTATCTTTAACTGTATGTTTGTTGAGCTCCCTATAATCAACACAAAATCTCCAGGAACCATCTTTCTTTTTTACCATCACAATAGGAGATGAGAAAGGGCTATGACTAACCCTTGCCACACCTGACTCCAGCATTTCTCTAGTGATCTTTTCAATAGCATCTTTTTGTATCACAGGGTATCTATAAGGTCTGACATTCACTGGTTTTGTATCAGGCAGCAAGTGGATTCTATGGTTCTGCTCCCGCTCAGGAGGAAGCTCAGTAGGTTCAGCAAAAATATCAGGGAAATCATGCAGGACATCCTTGATACACTCAGGTAATACAGCAATTGTTCATCATTAGCAGTATTAGGTATTTGAACAGATAAAGCAAATAACTCACCAAAATTTCCATTTGCCTTTACTAATTCTCTGTGCATAGCTTTTCCTGACATCCACTGAATGCTGCCTTTAGTAGTACCTCTGATTACCACTTTCTTAGCGTTATACATGAATTCCATCTGAAGTTTGTTGAAATCCCAAATGATAGGTCCCAGCAAAGACAGCCACTGGATCCCTAGCACCATTTCACAGCTCCCCAAGGGTACCACCATCACATCACAAGAGAAAAGAACACCATGTAAGGTACACTGAAAATCCTTACAAGTCTTAGTGGTAATCAATTTATCCCCATTAGCAACCGATATTTCCAAGGGATAGGGTATTAGTTATTTTGCACCCCAATTTCTTAGCCACAGTTTCATCCAGGAAATTATGAGTACTACCAGAATCAATTAGGATGTGAATAGGAACATTACCTGCCCTTCCAGTTACACGCATTGTCCTATAAGCATTCTGGCCAGAAATAGCATTCAGAGTTATTGATGGCTGAGATTCCTTGCAGGTGTCAGGAACATAAAAACATTCTTCCACCGCAGCCTCATCACCACTGCCATCATTCAACTCTGGATTGGTATCCTCACTGTTATCCGCAGGTACCAATATAAGGCTGTATAATTTCCCTTTGCATTTGTGGCCTGGTACATAAGATTCATCGCAATTAAAACATAAGTTTCTTTTCCTTTTCTCATCAATTTCTGCTGGTGTTAGTCTCTTGAACTTAGACATGGAGTCATTTTTCTGTTGTGCAGTAGGTCCACTGAAAGGTTGACTAAACTTTGTTGCATAATTTGGATAGTTGCCTCTGCTGCTACTCTGAACAGATTGAAAAACTTGTTTGAAAGCTGGTTTGTCCAGAGTAGGTTTTTGTAATGATCTTGAAGCTTGTAAACTAGCCTCCTGACATCTGGCTAACTCCATGGCTTCTGAAACAGATGTTGGCTTCAAGGCACGCACAAAGTGCTTGATCGTTGGAGCCAGTCCACCGATGAAGCTATCCAAGAAGTATGAGTCAGGCAGGAGCTGATTTCGCTGCAGCATCAAACCTTTCAGGTTTTCAAAACAATCCAGGTAATCTTCCAAGGAATCCTTCTGTTGAAGCTTATTGAATTCCTCTACCACTGAACTGCCGATATCCTCTTTGAATCTTATGCACAGATCAACGGCGAAATCATTCCAGTCCACCAGACCTCTTGTCGCCAGGTAACTATTCATCCATGCCTCAGCTTTTCCCAAAGCATAAAGTGATGCCAGACTGACTCTCTGGTTCTACGGAACTTTGCACAGATCGAAGTAGCGTGTACATTTTTTGATCCATAGTCGAGGATTAGATCCATCAAAAGTAGGAAACTCAATTCTAGGATTGAAATTCATAGGTCTGACTGGATGATGCATAGCGTCGTTATTGAAATCATTCATACCTCTTTGCGCAGGTTGATCAAGGATCGGTCGTGCTGCCGGAACCACCTGCTCAGGCTGTCGAAGGATCGGAAGGTTGGTGATGATCTCCGCAAGCCGATCAGACATCTCTGCAAGCCGATCGGACACCTCCTGTAAGCGTATCTCATTGTTTTGCTGCCGGATTTCCATTTGTTGATGGAAACGTTGCTGGTTCTGCAGTTGTTGTTCGACGATACCAACTCGATCATCCATCTCCTTCGCGATTTGTGTTCGAGTCCTTGGCGCCAGAATTTGAAAACGGAGCGAGCGAAATCGCAAAAAACGCAGCGACGGAAAGGATCGGAAGGACAACTGATACCAATTGCAGCGGTCCAAGATCGCCGGCGACGGACGACGGAGGAACGCGTGCAGTTGATCAGAATCGTGCAGGAGCAGAGCTCGGACGGAATTACGGATTTTATTGAAATTGGAAAAAAGTACAAAAGTTTGTTATGAGTTCAGGTAACGAAATTGAAAAGCAATTATCCTATTTATACAATTCAATTTTCAGTAAATTGCAAATTGCTCCTTGTTTCCCTTTCCAGATCTGGATCCATTCAGCGCCTCCTTTGCTCAAGCTCAGCTCCGTTGCAGATGGTGATAGGGGAAGGAAGTGGGAGAGCGTCCGGAAGGCGAAGTGGTATTGATGTTCTTTGTAATGCTGGTGCTGGTGCTGCCTCAGGTAAATATCTGTATTATTAGCCCTATTTGATATATTTTTGAGATTGAAACATTCATGTGCTGATCGGTTCGTTAGGGTTTGGTCAATATCAAATGTTGTTGTTGTTGTAAAGGCTGAAACTTTAAGTTACGGGTTTAGGGTTTTGAGGACTGAGCTTTGTATTGGACTTTTATTTGCATAAAAGTGTTTCAAGTGTTTGGTTGAGTGTCCTTGGGATGAGGATTTGAAGTATGCCAAAGCTGTCTGTGATCAGGTACTTAATTACAGTGATTTTACGGTG
>QZGG01003519.1:0-22801 GCA_006409495.1 Sedum album | reverse complement strand
AACAATTGCAAGAGGTGTTGACTTTAGGTTCCAGGATATTAGATCATTGTTTTATGAGGAATTTTTTCATATTTCACCAACTGAAGGAGTGAAAAAGAAGGGACGGATGTCAGAAGTTTTCCAACTGCGCCAAACTTCCGTACTCATGCTGGGGTACTTAAATTGGCTCAAAGTGTTGTTGACCTTATTTTCCGTTTCTTTCCCCAGTCAATTGACGTCCTGCATCCTGAGACAAGTCTGATTTATGGTGAAGCTCCTATTTTACTCGAAACTGGTCAGAATGAAAATGCCTTAATAAGTATATTTGGTCGCAGCCGCAGTACAAGCGGAAAAATAACTGGCTTCGGGGCTGATCAAGTTATTCTTGTTAGGGATGATAATGTCAGACAAGAAATATCCGAGTATGTTGGAAAACAGGCCCTTGTGCTGACCATAGTTGAATGTAAAGGTTTAGAATTTGAGGTGCGTCCAAGAATTATTGCCTCGTATTCTGTTTTTATTTATTTATTTATTTAAATTCCAGATCACTATCAACTGGTGCAAAATAAATGAGTCCGCAATTTGCAGGATGTGCTGTTGTACAACTTCTTTGCGTCCTCTCCTCTCAAAAATCAATGGAGAGTTGTATATGAATATATGAAGGAGCAAAATTTGCTTGACGCAGATTCTCATGTAGCCTTTCCTTGCTTCAACGAGGCAAAACACAGTCTCATGTGTTCTGAACTTAAACAGCTATATGTTGCAATTACTCGTACAAGACAACGATTGTGGATTTGTGAGAATATTGAAGACTTCTCAGAGCCAATGTTTGATTACTGGAAAAAACAGTGCTTTGTTCAAGTTAGAGTTTTGGATGAGTCCCTTGCGCAAGCAATCCAAGTTACTAGCACCCCTGAAGAGTGGAAGTCGAGAGGCTTTAAGGTTTTATTTCATCAATTCAATCCACTGCTAGTTTTTTTCTCGACTGAATTTTTACTTTTAATGCTAATTACATTGTGTCTAATGTTTTTATATTTCAGCTCCTCACTGAAAAAAACTACGAGATGGCAACAATGTGCTTTGAAAGAGCTGGTGATGAGTACTGGGGGAAATTTTCAAAGGCTGCTGGTTTGAGAGCTGATGCAGACTTAAGGCGGATTTTATATCCAGAAATGGCACGTAGTGTTCTGAAAGAAGCTGCAGAAATGTTTCTTGCGATTAGAAAAGCTGATAGAGCAGCTGAATGCTATTTTGATTTGGAGGAATTTGAAAAAGCAGGTATAACTGTATGAGTTCCTTTTCTCTTATATTTTATCGTGACTCTTTTTCTACCTATAACATATAATTGATGTCATTGCAGGCAAACTTTATCTAGAAAGCTGTGAGGAATCCAAGTTGGAACTTGCTGGGGACTGTTTTTACCGAGCTGGATGTTTTGATCTCGCTGCAGAAGTCTATGCGAAAGGCAAATTCTTCTCGCAATGTTTGAAAGTCTGTACCCAAGTAAAACTCTTTGACATGGGATTGCAGTATATACAGTACTGGAAACAGCATGCAGACAAGGATAATGAAAGTGTCGGAAGAAGTATTGAGATTGATGAAATGGAGCAGATATTTTTGGAGGATTGCGCAAGCCATTATCACAATCTTAAGGACTGCCGAACCATGATGAAATTTGTGAAATCTTTTCAGTCTGCTGAGCTGATGCGCATATTTTTGAAAACTAGAAGTTGCATGGACGAACTTGTGTCTATCGAAGTAGAGTTAGGTAATTTTAAGGAAGCTGCTGAAATGGTGAGGCAAAGAGGTGACCTTTTGCTTGAAGCTGATATTTTAGCAAAGGCAGGCCAGTACAAAGAAGCATCTCTTCAAATTTTGTGGTGTGTGCTGGCCCGTTCCTTTTCAACATCAGAGAGTACCGGCTGGCCTTTGAAGCATTTTAATGAAAAAGATGAACTTCTAACAAAGGCTGCAGATTTTGCTAAAAATGATTCGCATAGCCTTTTGGAATCGGTTGCCTCTGACATTGGAATTTTGTCAAACAAGAAGTGCACTCTCCTTGAAATGCATCAGTACATGGAAGAATCTATGCGACTAGGGAGCTTGAGAGGGGAGATATTAACAGCTAGGAAAATTCTTGATGCCATTTTACATTTGAATATATCGAAGTTTTTATGGGAAGATAAAATAGTGACTGATCTGGCCAAACATTCAGAAGACAAAATTTCAAAGAACCAAGCTTCTCCAGAGACATTGGTTTACTTTTGGAACTTTTGGAAAGATGCAGTGTTGAAAATACTTGAGCGCCTCGTAAATCTTGATTTTTTTGAGAACGGTGATAACGAAGACTATGAGGAGTTCTGTTGGAATGTCTTGGGGGTTTGGCGACGAGGGACTGATAAAAATACAGACTATATTCTCATCAACCCTGATATGCATTGGCTCAAAGTAGTTGCTCAATGTGGCTTTAATAAAATGGGTGAACTGGTTTCGATCGAATTTCAGTCGTTAATAGCGGCTACTTTGCATTACTGGTCCGTGGAGCTGATGTCTGTTGGTAAGAGGGTGCTAGATGTTCTTGAGTTACTTTACAAGGACTCGGAGAAGAGTTCCAAGTCCTCTTTCTGTTCCAGCATGTCGATTATTCACATTGTCGAGACTACTCAATTTCTCTGTGACTCTCCGTTTCTGCAACCATTTTTGGTTCCTCATTCTCCTGACCTTGATAAGCTGCAGAAAATGTATAAACTGGCAAGTGATGAATTAACAAAATTCCTCTATCCTTTTCATTGGAGAAAATCAATGGTCAAGAATATAGTTGCTTTGCGAGAGACTGAACGATGTAAGCAAGTGCTGGATAAAATTATTGATGTGGAGCTTTCAGAGGAACTGACTCATGGGCTAATTGGGCGAATTGTTAGGATAATTCTTGGCTCTGCTGGAGTAACCAATAGTATATATCACAAAGTCATAAAGAAGTTTGCTAAATATCCAGCATGGCAGATCGTTGTTCGTAAGCTCTATGCAGTTTCGAGGGTGGGAGATAAGCAGCCTTCCTACTCGGTAGGCAAGACCGTGAGCTGTTTATTCCGATTGTCTCTGACCTGGACTTACAAGGCTAACTGGACTATGGCCCAGGAATACATGTCACTTGATTGCTTCTTGTATTTTATGGAGCGCCTTATAATATTAGCATCATGCCCTCCTGTGGTTTGTTTCACGACTAAATCATCCTTTGTGGAATGGTTCATATCCAAAGAGAAGATACCGTGTCAAGGTGTTAATACTGAGTGTGTTGGCACTCTCGATTTCTTGAAGTTCCTGGTCGAACATATTCTTGATAATAGGAAAAGTACCACCATGTGGTTCCTCAGATCGAAACTGTGTGAAGAAGATGATCCGCTGCTTGTTTTAAGATTGATGATTTTAATGTGCTTGATTTGTCTGAAAACACAAAAGTTTGATGTTCTCTTCGGTTTACTGGGCAGAGATTACGTATCTCGGGATCTTCCTAGGGACTTTACTGATATATTACTAAAATGCAAGAAATCCCCCTATTTGCGTAAAGTTCACCTGGTAGCTGAAGCTTTGGCAGTGATTGAAAATCCGCTGGTAGTAATGAGTACTGGAGCAGATTGTTCTAGGCTGTCAAGTCGCCACTCTATTCTTATCAAAGCTGATGATTCTCGAGAAATCATATTCCAAAAATTGTTTCCTGATGAAGTTGAACAATCAGTTGATGCCAATGATTCTTCTACAGAGCCTAAACCGTCTGCATCTCTCATTGTTGCACCAGATTCACCTGTGATGACCAAACCAGCTGAAGCTAATGATGGACACCCACCTTCCAAGCACACTGATGTTGAGAATCAGAACCTTAACATTGACGCTGAGCTTCTTATACATAGTGAAGAGCTCATTAAGAACAAAGCTGAAAATGAAACAGATGCTGAAGAAGCGAAAGATGATTCTGATAAGAGTGCGGCTGAAGATTCAGAATTTGTTGGCACTTCTGAGAATGGTTCCCGTAAAGACGGCCATGGCGGCAAAGGTAAGAACAGCAAAGGAGGTAAAGCTGTAAATGGATCCCAAAGTGGGAAAAAGAAGAGTAAAGGTGGTGGTAAAAAGAAGAAGAAAGGTGGCAGATAGTGAAGATATTAAGGCAATGTGTTACATATTCCAATAGAAGAATAAATGTAATATGATATTATTACAAATGATATAAATAATTCATATGTAATGTGCTGGAGATGAACAATGAATGAATGAATATCAATCTTCTCAACTTCAACTTCTTCTCTAATCTATTCTTCCCAACTTCTAAATCTTAATTCCTTCTATCCCGATACGAGTTCGTATCAAATGGTTCTTTCATATTCCAATAGAAGAAATGAATTATCAATTTTTTATCTTCCTCACCCTGAATTATTTACATACTCTAATATGCATAAACATTAAAGATTGAATTGTAATTTAGGAAATATGAGTTATCACCTATATGTAACTTTAGATGTATTTGAATTGAGTAAGAAATGAATTAATCTGTTTCCTATCTTTATCTTCCTTTCCCCTGTAACCCTAAATCCTCTCCCAACCCTAATCTCATCTTCATTATTTTCTCATCTCAGTCTCTTCCAATATCTCACCCCTTCATCTGTCCATCTTATCTGGTACAACCAACTCGGTTCGTATCAAATTGTGCTTCCTCATCGAGAGATGTATGTCGAGTCAAGTCCAGTAGAAATCGAGGATGATTTGAGTCCGGAAGATACTGAGGCTCTAATGGAAATCAATCGAGAAATGATCAAGATCAGTGAACTTTTTGAAAAAATGGAAGAATCGTTTCACTTTCAAGTTGCCACTACTATGAGATAGTCAGAACAATTAAAAAGAATGGCTAACACTCTTGGAATGAAGTTAGGATACAGTCAGAGTCAACAATCGTCAGAAAATCAGATTGCTCAGCCTGTTGATTCATCATTAGGAAGGAGTGAAACCGTAATTATTTCAATCAAACAGAATTCAGTTGGTGAACTTGTAGAATCTATGGAGACTTCAGATGATTCTACTAAACATGTTGTAGACATCAACCGTAAACATGTGGATGTGGAATTGATGCCTATTACTTTCGAGGTAATTCCAATTGATTCTTATGTTTCAGTACAATTTGAGGAAACTGTGGTTGTTAAGAGTGTCGGAACAATAGCTAATGATAGTGCCCTAATGATTTGGAGAGACAATGACACATGATTTTCAACATTTCTCCATTTGAGCCTATGAACGTTATAATTTGGACTGGTTTCTTGTCATTGCTGGCAACTCATGCGGTGCAACAATTCTCAAACTTTTATGGTTCTCTTTATCAAAGCCACCAGAAATGCTACTGTGTTTTAAACCTTGAGGACAAGGTTTTCTGAAGGAGGAAGGAATGTTACGTATTCCAATAGAAGAATAAATGTAATATGATATTATTACAAATGATATAAATAACTCATATGTAATGTGCAGGAGATGAACAATGAATGAATGAATATCAATCTTCTCAAGTTCAACTTCTTCTCTAATCTACTCTTCCCAAGTTCTAAACCCTAATTCCTTATATCCCGATACGAGTTCGTATCACAATGTAACTGCTTTACGGTGTAAATTATCATGCTTATTTTCTGGAAGACAGCTTATGTAACCTCAGCCATCAGGTTTCATGGCTGTGTCTCATGTTGATATAAAATTGAGACTATGTTGTACTCTGCTGCAAAATTTCCAATTTTCTTTGTCATACCAAATTCAATTTTCTCTACATTTATGTTAATATGGGTGCGTAACGATAGAGTGAAGAGTTTATATATTATATGTCGATTCAAAAATCATGAAATTAATGGAAGGGTAATATCATCTTTATCAACTCTATGTACACCGTAATTCGGGCTTTTTCCATACTTTATTGTTTCCAACAAAACTTTATAATTTGTTAAAAAATAAAATGAATAACATTTGAACTTTGAAGTGGGCTTTATCACAGAATTTGACGGCCCATATTAATCAGCCGAGTATTCGATTGTAATTCACCCTACGGAAACTTATCCAGCCCGATGAGATAAATTATTTATTTAGCTTCTTCACCGTAATTATAATAGATATTAATGTCAAGTCTAATTTATTTCACGTCAAATACCTGCACCTACGGAAATAGTTACTACACCGACTTATGAAGGTAGCGCACCATTAAATCCAACTTCTATATTTGATGTAAATGTATAAAAATGAATCATGATGGTTCTCCATTTATGGAAGAAGTTAAAAAAAAACCGGTATTTTCTACACCTTATAACTCTTATATCAATCCATCGAGTCCGATAAGAACATAAGGAGTGAAACGGTTGAGTTAACTACGTAATAACCATGAAACGAACATGCCCTTTTGATCCAACTACAACTTATTGAACTGTAAATCTTTGGACATGCATTGATATGTTTTTAGAAAGGGTTTATTGCAAAAAACCACCTTTATAGGGCGTAATTACAGAAAACCACCCGTTATACATTTTATTGTCGAAAACCACCCGTTGTTCGTTTCTTTTTTGTTGACTGACGCATAGTAACGTTTTCCGTTACCTCACAGTTAAACGCGTGATATCACGCGACAAATAAAAAGTGATAATTGCCGAAAACCACCCGTTATACATTTTATTGCCGAAACCCACCCGTTATAACCTTAATTGAATAATTTTCTTAATTGAATCGAGGTTGTCATGCCCAAATTCACTCGAAACAACCTCGACTCATAACCCAAAACTCCTTTTCTTAAATTTTTTGAGCGTTTTTACCCAAAACCCTAATTAAATTTTCAGAAGCTTCTATATGACTAGCTTGGGTCGGTATGCTCGGTTGTCTCGGTAAGATGCCGAGGTCATACCGACCCAAGCTAGTAATGTTGAAGCTTCTGAGCCAAATCTGCTCGGTATGATACCGATAGTACCGAGGTTACTGAGCGTCTCACTTAATTAAATGAAAATTGAATTTTATTAACCTAACACGCGCCATCTAACGCAAATTTAACATGTGATTTAACGGAAAACGTTATTATGTGTCATTCAGCAAAAAAGATACGAACAACGGGTGGTTTTCGGCAATAAAATGTATAACGTGTGGTTTTCGACAATTACGGCCTACAAAAGGTGATTTTCGATAATTATCCCTTTTATAAATGAACAAAATTGTTACCAAACATTATCCTACTGATTGAGGGGGATTCCATATTCCAACAAGAGTTATCCAAAGCACAAACCTTTTATTTTCCTATGCACCATAATTCAAAAGCTCTTTCTTGTCATCATCATTGGTAATCTCAAACTTCTTTTGCTTTTACTATGACTTAAAACCTCTCATTCACATACACTACCAAAACTGCAAACTCTAGCACGAACTCAACTGTGGACTGTGGAGTCTTTCATCAACTCAGCAGCTCTTCTTAACATTTGAGTTTCAGGTAAATGTTATTGACTTTGGTTGACTTCTATTGACATCCTTTGTCCTTCCATTTATTTATAATAAGTTATAAGTAACAGTTGGGTCAATGAGTCAACGTTGTGTAGTGGGTCTGTAGACTTTAATCTGATATGACAACTGGGAGCCACAACAGAGGCTCTCCTTAAAATTGTCCAGAACACCTTATTATGTTTATACTCTCTCCTTACCACCAAATTTGTCCATTATTTTTATTATTTTTTGAGGTATGTAATAATCAAAGTAGATAAACATTGTGGAAAGAGGAAGCAGTGACTTTTATTCAAATATGTAATGTATTTGGGTATTGTGTTTACTTAGTAGAGAAGCTGTATCATTAATTTTGTCTATTGTGTTCAATTTCGAGTACAAATGTGCTGCACATTTTCTAACATCAGTCCAATCGACAGTCCATAAAAATCGATATTTTTAAAAGGAAGGTACAGTTCAAAGTTAAAGGCGACCTCTAGGATTTTAGTATAGTGAAAAAGGAGCAATTTTTACACTGTCTGGTGGTTCTCTTGCTCGTATGAGTATGTGGGTTTTCATCAGTGCGTTTGAAATGTGATCTGATCACATAACCGAGTCATCAACCGGAAAAAGGTGTCACCTTTGAGTGGGTTAAAGGTAGTATTTGTACGGACGGAATATGGGGTTTTGCTTTTTTGTGGTTTTCTTTCAACTGAAGGAACCCTAAGTTTTAATCTTTAAACGTGTTTGTTGTTTAGGGTTTAAGGGTATCTGGTGCTTGAGGTTGAGGGTAAGAGATGGAGAAGCATAGGGATTTAAAGATGAAGCAGAGGGTTGAAGATGCTGGGTTTATTGATAAAGTATTTTCATGGAATGTTGAAGATGTGTTCAATGAAGAGCTCTACAGTAACAAGGTCTGTTTTAGTATCCAGTTTTTAGCTGAAGTAGATGATTTAGCTGACCCTTGTTTGATCTCGTTTTTAGACCTCATTTTTGGATTTTGCAATTTAATAGGTAGTAGATATTCCTAATGAGTTTAAATCCGTGCAAGAGTACTTTGGCGCATATAAGTATCCTCTACATGAAGAAACACGAACTGTGCTTCAATCTAGTTTGGAAGTTTTATCTTCTGCTCCATATGCGAATGTTATAGCTTTTGATGAAGCAAAACCGCGTGGGACATTTCATTATGATATCCGGGTAGATTATTGGAGGAATAGGTTTGGTCATGGCAAGGAACCTTATAAGATATTGCCTGGGGATATTCTTATTGTGTCTAATAAGAAGCCTGAAACAGCTTCTGATTTGCGGTTATGGGGAGACTCGTGGACTTATGCTTTAGTTGTTAAAATTGAAGATGGTGAGGAAGAGAACGGTGATAACATATCTGCTTATTTCAAAGTCAAGGTGGCAAAAGATATGGAGACTGATAGGGAGAGCTGGAAGTCAATGTGTGTTGTTTTTCTGATGAATGTCACTACTCAGAAAAGAATATGGAATGCTCTTCATTTGTTCGGCAACTTGCAAGTTATAAATAAGGTCCTGTCTTCTGATACCTTGGTAAGCTCTTGTCCTGTGGATTTATCAGACCGATTTTTTTTAAAATAGTGTATTTAAGTAAACCATGTTTTGTGATGGGAAACTTTGTGTGAATATGTAGGCAAGCATTTCCTCCGATTTGTGTTTTTGTATTGAAGATGAGGAACTAAACTCCAAGTATCGTAGTATCTTATGTTCTCACATGAACGACTCACAAACTGATGCAATTTTGGCATGTTTGTGTAAGATTAAATGTTGTCATCAGCCTAGCGTGGATCTCATTTGGGGTCCCCCAGGGACAGGTAAAACGAAAACCGTTGCTACATTGTTGGCTACATTGCTTGGAATGAATGGCAGAATTCTGTCTTGTGCGCCAACAAATGTGGCTATTACAGAATTAGCATCTCGAACAGTAAGTATAGTTAGAGACACCGTTGAAAGTAGCTATGGAGCTGAAGTCGTGGTGTATCCACTAGGACATATTCTCTTATTTGGAAACAATGACCGGCTCAAAGTTGGTTGCGAAATTAAAGATATATATTTGGACCATCGTGTCAAAGAACTTGCCAAGTGCTTTGGGCCGATGGCTGGTTGGAGATGCTGTTTTACTTCCATGATTAATTTTCTTGAAAATTGCTCATCTGAGTATGCTGTTTACACCGAAAATATTGAGATAAAGAAAAGAACATTAAAGGAAAATAATGTTGAGGAGAGCTTGGAATGCAAATCATTTGCAGACTTTGTGAAAGACCAGTTCAATTCTCTATCTGGTAATCTGAAAACATGCTTATACATCATGTGCACCCACGTGCCTAAGAGCTACATCGGTGAAGATAACTTTCAGAAGATGGTTTCCCTAATTGGGTCACTTAACTGCTTGGGTGATTTGCTTCTGAAAAGTGGTTTGACTCATGACAATTTGAAAGATATTTTCTCTCAAGAGCAGTCAGCCAATTGTCCGCTGTCAAATGACCATTTTACCTTTCTAGTCACTAAACGTCTTGAATGCATCTCCGAGCTTAGAGTGCTTCAATCTTCTCTTAAGGAACTAGATTTTCCAAATGTAATAAGCAGCTATGCCATATCTGATTTCTGCTTTAGGATGGCGTCATTAATATTCTGCACAGTTGCCAGTTCCTATAAGCTTTATACAGTCAAAATGAAGCCTATGAGTGTATTGGTCATTGATGAAGCAGCACAATTGAAGGAGTGTGAGTCAACGATTCCACTACAACTTCCAGGCATTGCACATGTAGTTCTCATCGGAGATGAATGCCAACTACCAGCGACAGTTTTTAGTACTGTAAGTAATATTTGAATTTGTTACTGCATAGTTTTTGGATTTCTAGACTTTGCTTTTCTTGTTCTGCTTGTCATTTTGTTTACTTTTGAGTAGAAAGTGTTATCATCCTGTCACGAGTTTGATATTTGTCATAAACTTCTTGTTGCAGATTTCCAGTGAAGCCGGTTTTGGTAAAAGTTTATTTGAGAGACTAAGTATACTGGGGTACCCAAAACATTTATTGAACACTCAGTATCGGATGCACCCAAGCATCAGTTACTTTCCAAATTCAAAATTTTACTCCAGTTCAATCATAGATGCTTCCATTGTGAGGAGTAAAAGGTACCAAAAGCAATACCTTCCAGGTGCAATGTACGGTTCCTATTCATTCATTAACATTTTCGGTGCAAAAGAGGAGCTTGATGACTTTGGTCAAAGTCGAAGGAATTTAGTAGAGGTCGCTGCAGTGGCTAAAATTTTACGCAATCTTTACAAAGGTAATATATCTGATGCAAAGTACGATGAAGCCATTCAGCAATAAAGGCTATGAGTGTGCAAAGTGCAAACTATATAATAAACTGTGTTCCCGTTTGTGTGTGCAGCATGGAGTTCTTCTAACAAGAAGCTTAGTGTTGGAGTTATTTCACCATACACTGCCCAAGTTGTGGCGATTCAAGAGAGAGTCGGCCGTAAATATGAAAACATAGATGGCTTTGAGATTAAGGTGAAGTCTGTTGACGGGTTCCAGGGGGGCGAGGAAGACATCGTGATTATATCTACCGTACGGTCTAATTCCAGTGGATCAATTGGATTTATTTCAAGTCTTCAGAGAACTAATGTAGCATTAACAAGGGCACGGTATGGAATTTTCCTGATAGCTTAGTAATATTCCATTAATGCTTAGTATGCCTCTGCTTAGACCTGATGTTTGTGTTGCTTCCGTTGCAGACATTGTCTGTGGATATTAGGGAATGAAAGGACACTCTCCAACAGTGATTCTATTTGGGGGGAGATAGTTCTTGATGCAAAGAGTCGAAACTGTTTTTTTAATGCTGATGACGATGAGGATTTGGCCAAAACAATACTGGATGTCAAAAAAGAGCTCAATCAATTTGATGATTTGCTAAATGCAGATAGTATTCTTTTCAAAAATGCGCGATGGAAGGTATTTATCTAATAATCTCACACTTTCTCTCTTAACTATTTGACTGTTTTATAGATAATAGTTATCTTTCCCGCTGGATGTACTCAGGTTTTGTTCAGTGATGATTTCAAGAAATCGTTTAAAAGTCTCTCCTCAAATCGAATCAAGAAGTCTGTCATAAATCTTTTGCTGAGACTTGCTGGCGGATGGCGGCCAAAGAAGTTGAACATTAATACAGTTTGTGAAACATCTTCACAAAATGTGAAACAGTTCAAGGTTGAAAATCTTTTTGTAATTTGCACTGTTGACGTGATCAAGGAATCTCAATATCTTCAAGTTTTGAAAATTTGGAACTTGTTACCTCCTGAAGAGATTCCAAAACTAGTAAAGCGCCTAGATGGCATATTTTCTAGATATACCGAGGATTATATCAACCACTGTAAAGAAAAGAGTCTCGAAGGGTAAGCACTTTTTTCTATTATGAGTGACAGTTTTCTTACTGTTAGCCTTATCTGTTGATTTTTTGTAGGGACTCAGAGGTGCCTAAAAGTTGGTCGGCTTCGTTTGATTTAATACAATTCAAAACTACCGGTGAGATTGGAAATGAGTTGGGTAGTGACACGTCCGACGATAGAGATTACGTAGAGAATTCAAAAGTCAGTGAGAGTTTGCTCTTGATGAAATTTTATCCATTATCCTCTGATGTAGTTAGCATATTACTCTCGGAAGATAGTAGAGAATTGGATCTCCCCTTTGAAGTTACAAATGAAGAACGCGAGATTATTCTCTTTGATAAAAGCACGTTCATTCTTGGAAGATCCGGGACTGGGAAAACTACTGTCTTGACCATGAAGTTATTCCAAAAAGAGCACCAGCATTACCTAGTTACAAAAGAAACTTTTGGAAAGACTCGAGTAGGAGCAGAGCTAACCGAGGATGATTCCACCGAGGTTACTCAGCCTCCTGTGCTACGACAGCTATTTGTAACAGTGAGTCCTAAACTTTGTTTTGCTGTCAAGCAGCATGTATCACACTTGAAAAGGTACCTTTCTCTGCATCTCTCATTTTGTTTCTTAAGTTAATTATCGTGTTGGGATGCGGGTTTGTTTTTTTATTGATTAATTTTAATGTTTGTACAGCTTCGCATCTGGTGGAAAATTTTCAGCCGAAAAGCAATCTATTGATGTAGATTATGCTGATGACACAACTTTATTCAAGGGAATCCCAGATGCTTTTGTTGGTGTTCCAACAACAGCATATCCACTTGTTATTACGTTCCAAAAACTCTTGCTCATGCTCGACGGCACCATAGGTAACTCCTACTTTGAAAGATTTACTTCTGTGCGTGACTCATCTCAAGGCAAAACAGGAAACTTGAGGTCAAATGCAGTGCAGACTTTTATTAGATTTAATCAGGTCATATGAACTGTTTTGTTTGGCCTACTGGCCACATTTCAATGATCATTGTAAGAAGAGGTTGGATTCGTCAAGGGTCTATACAGAGATAATGTCGCATATCAAAGGTGGTCTGCAGGCACGAGATGGGAAACTCTCTCTTGAGGAGTACCTTCGACTATCAGATGGCAGGGCATCAACTGTAAGCAGAAAGAAAAGGGAGATGATATATGATATATTTCAACAGTACGAAAAAATGAAGGTGGAATATGGTCATTTCGATTTGGCTGATTTAGTCAATGATCTTCACCGGCGATTCCTATGTGAGAGATATGTCGGTGATCATATGGATTTTGTTTATATAGATGAAGTGCAGGACTTAACTATGAGGCAGATCTCTCTTTTCAAGTATATATGCAAAAATGTTGACAACGGTTTTGTGTTTTCTGGGGATACAGCGCAAACAATTGCAAGGGGTGTTGACTTTAGGTTCCAAGATATAAGATCATTGTTTTATGATGAATTCTTCATTATTTCACCGACTGAAGTGAAAAAGAAGGGACGGATGTCAGAAGTTTTCCAATTGAGTCAGAACTTCCGTACTCATGCTGGGGTTCTTAAGTTGGCTCAAAGTGTCATTGACCTTATTTTCCGTTTCTTTCCCCAGTCAATCGATGTCCTCCATCCTGAGACTAGTCTGATTTATGGTGAAGCTCCTATTTTACTTGAATCGGGTCAGAATGAAAATGCGATAATAACTATATTTGGTCACAGCCGCAATACAAGCAGAAATATAACTGGTTTCGGCGCTGAGCAAGTTATTCTTGTTAGGGATGATAATGTCAGACATGAAATATCTGAGTACGTTGGAAAACAAGCCCTTGTGCTAACCATTGTTGAGTGTAAAGGTTTAGAGTTTGAGGTGTGTGCCGGTGTATTACTGATTCATTTTCTGTTTTTTTTGTAAGTATTGTAAGTCCAGATCAATTTCCACTGATGCTGAATAATGAATTCTTCGCAAATTGCAGGATGTGCTGTTGTATAACTTCTTTGCGTCCTCTCCTCTCAAAAATCAATGGAGAGTTGTGTATGGATATATGAAGGAGCAAAATTTGCTTGACGCAGATTCTCATGAAGCCTTTCCTTCCTTCAACGAGGCAAAACACAGTCTCATGTGTTCTGAACTTAAACAGTTATATGTTGCAATTACTCGTACAAGACAACGATTGTGGATTTGTGAGAATATTGAAGACTTCTCAAGCCAATATTTGATTACTGGAAAAAACAGTGCTTTGTCCAAGTTAGAGTTTTGGATGAGTCCCTTGCGCAAGCAATGCAAGTTGCCAGCTCCCCTGAAGAGTGGAAGTCAAGAGGCTTTAAGGTTTTATTTCATTAAATTGCTCCACTTGCAAGTTTTGTTATCTCTGCAGAATTTTCTTTTTATTGCAATTTTCATCATATCTAATGTTGTTGTTTCAGCTCCTAGCTGAAAATAACTATGAGATGGCAACAATGTGCTTTGAAAGAGCTGGCGATGAGTACTGGGGGAAATTTTCAAAGGCGGCTGGTCTGAAAGCTGATGCAGACCTAAGGCGGATTTCATATCCAGAAATGGCGCGTAGTATTCTGAAAGAAGCTGCAGAAATGTTTCATGCAATTGGAAAAGCTGATAGAGCTGCTGAATGCTATTTTGACTTGGAAGAATTCGAAAAAGCAGGTATGGCAGTACTGGTTCCTTAATTCCAAAATATCCACAGTTCCATATTTTCTCGTGACACTAATTTCTAACTTTTATCGAATATTTGATGTCATTGCAGGTAAACTTTATCTAGAAAGCTGTGGGGAATCCAAGTTAGACCTTGCTGGGGACTGCTTTTACCGAGCTGGATGTTTGATCTCGCTGCTGAAGTCTACGCTAAGGGAAAATTCTTTTCACAATGTTTAAAAGTTTGTGCGCAAGCGAAACTTTTTGACATGGGATGCAGTACATACAATACTGGAAACAGCATGCAGACAAGGGTATTGAAAGTGTCGGAAGAAGTATTGACATTGTTAAAATGGAGCAGAGATTTTTAGAGGATTGCGCAAGCCATTATCACAGTCTTAAGGATAGCCGAACCATGATGAAATTTGTGAAATCATTTCAGTCCGCTGAGTTGATGCGTACATTCTTGAAAACTAGAAGTTGCATTGACGAACTCGTGTCTTTCGAAGTAGAGTTGGGTAATTTTAAGGAAGCTGCTGCAATGGTGAGGCAAAGAGGTGATCTTTTGCTTGAGGCTGATATTTTAGCACAGGCAGGCCAGTACAAAGAAGCATCACTTCAAATTTTGTGGTGTGTGCTGGCCCGTTCCTTTTCAACATCAGAAAGTACCGGCTGGCCTCTGAAGCAAATTAATGAAAAAGATGCACTTCTAACAAAGGCTGCGGATTTTGCTAAAAAAGATTCAGATATCCTTTTGGAATCAGTTGCCTCTGACATTGGAATTTTGTCAAACAAGAAGTGCACTCTACTTGAAATGCATCAGTACTTGGGAGCTTCAGTCCGGTTTGGGAGCTTGAGAGGGGAGATATTATCAGCCAGGAATATCCTTGATACCATTTTACATTTGGATCTATCGAAGTTTTTATGGGAAGATAAATTGGTAGTTGATCTGACCAAACATTCAGAAGATAGAGCTTCAAAGAACCAAGCTTCTCCTGAGACATTGGTTTACTTTTGGAATTTTTGGAAAGATGCTGTGATGAAAATACTTCAGTGCCTCGTAAATCTTGAGTGTAAAAGGATAAAAATTTTTTGGGAATGTCATGGGGGGGTTTGGCAACGAGTGATTAAAAATACTGATTAATTCTCATCATCAGCCCTAATATGCATTGGCTGAAGTTGGTCATGGTAGCTTAAGAAGGATTGGTGAACTGGTCTCGATCGATTTTCAATTGTTGATATCTGCTAGTATGCGTTACTGGTCCACGGAGCTGCTGTCTGTTGGAATAAAGGTGCTGGAATTTCTTGAGTTACTTTACAGATACTCGGTCAAGAGCTCCAAGTCTTTTTTCTGTTCCAGCATGTCGATTATTCACATTGTTGAGGCTGCTCAATTTCTCCACGACTGTCCATTTCTGCAGAATCTTTTGCAGCGTCGTTCTCCTGATCTCAATAAGCTGCAGAAAATATTTAAGCTGGCAAGTGATGAGCTAACAACATTCATATATCCTCTTTATTGGAGAGAATCAATGGTTGAGAATATGGTTGTCTTGCGAGAGACTGAACGTTGTCAGCGAGTGTTAGAAGAAATTATTGTTGTGAAGCTTTCAGATTCAGGTGAATTGACTCATGGGCTCATTGGGCAAATTGTTAGGATACTACTTGGCTCTGCTGGATGCAGAGATGATATATATGGCAAAGTCATAATGAAGTTTGCTGAAAATCCAGCATGGGAGATGTTTGTTCATTGTCTTTATGCAATCCCGAGGGTGGGAGTTGAACGACCTCTTCACTCTGAACGGATGACCACGATCCGCTATTTCCAAGCAGCTTTGGCAGATACGTATAATGTTAACTGGATCAGGGTGAGCGACTACATGTCGCCTGCTTGCTTCTTGTATTTTATGGAGCGTCTAGTAACATTGGCATCATGCTCTCCTGGGGTCTGTTTCATGAATAAATCGTCCTTTGTGGAATGGTTCATATCCAAAGAGAAAATGCTGGGTCCAGGTGTTAGTACGGAACTCTGTCTGGGAACTCTCGATTACATGAAGTTCTTGGTCGAACAGATTCTTGCAGATAAGGCAATTACTACCTCATGGATCATCAGATCAAAACTGTGCGCGAAAGAGTATTATCCGCTCCTTGTTTTAAGATTGATGATATTAATGTGCTTGATTAGTCTGAAAACCAAGTACTTCAATGTTCTCTTCCGTTGGTTGGGTAGAGGTCACATATCTGGAGTGCTTCCGCGGAACTTTACTGAATTATTATGGAAATGCAAGAAATCTCCCTTTTTGGGGAAAGTTCACCTGATAGCTGAAGCCTTCGCAGTGATAGAGAATCCTCTGGTAATAATGAGTACTGGAGCAGATTGTTCCTGGCTGTCAGGTCCGCACTCCATTCTCATCAATGCTGATGATTCTCGAGAAATAATATTCAGAAAATTGTTTCCAGCAAAACTTGAACAATCAGTTGATGCCAATTATTCTCATACAAAGCCCAAAACTGCTGCGTCTCTCACTGTTGCACCAGATTCACTTGTGATGACCAAACCAGTTGAAGCTAATGATGGACACCCAACTTCCAAGGACGCTCATGTTGAAAATTTGAATCTGAATGTTGATGCTGAGCTCGTCAAACATGGGGTAGAGCTTAGCAAGAGCACAACTGAAAACAATACAGACGCAGATGCAGAACCTGAACCTGGTGAGGTAGAAAAAGCAAAAGATGATTCTGATAAGAGTGCAGCTGAAGATGCAGAACTTGTTGGCACTTCTGAGAAATGTTCCCGAGAAGACAACAATGGCAGCAAAGGTACGAATAGCAAAGGAGGTAAAGCTGTAAATGGATCTCAAGGTGGGAAAAATAAGAGCAAACGAGGTGGTAAAAATAAGAAGAAAGGTGGCCGAAAGTGAAGATACTAGGCAATGTAACTGCTTTTTGATGTAAATTATCATGCTTTTTTTGGAAGACAGCTTATGTAGACAATGGTACCATGACCCTGTTCCATGTCGATCTAAAGTACCCTATGTTTGGCTCAGTTGCAAAATCTCAACACTGAAATTTTCAATATTCAAACCTAAGCTTCCTCTTAAAATCATTTATAAGAATATGCATAACGTAACACTATCAGTCATCTTCTTAATAAGTCTGAATATAACTTCAGAGAGTATGCTAAGGTAATGCCTAAGGACAGGTTTTAAGAGCGCCAATAACAACATGAGAATGACGAGGGTGTTCTGCCAGTCCTTCGAATGTACTCTGCTTGATGCACAGCTTTTGCAGCTTGTCGATTCCGTTTGGCTTCGGCTGCTGCCCTCTTCTCTTCAGCCTTGATCCTAGTGGCTGCTATTTTGTTTGACAGCTTGTCCTGAGCTAGTGCCTTCATCCTCTCCACTTCCACCTGCATAAGTAGACACTTTACAATTAGTCAGGTAATTCGACAACGAAACTGAAAACAGATAGTACAGACTGTGCTAACTGTGATGATTTTAGGTGAATGTAGGGTACTGACTCATTTTATCTACTATTCCCATCCAAAACACAACTAGATTGTCACATAGCAAATCGACATTTATCTGGAAACCCAAAATCTTTAAGGGAGTAAGCTAATAATAATAACCTCTGCTTTCTTCATCTCAGCTTCTGCTTTGGCCTTTTGATGGTTCTCCCAAGCCTGAATTCTGATCTCATCACGCTTAAACCTAAGAAATTGTTTAACATTTCAGGACCAAACGAACAAAGCAAGTACAGCTAAATAAGAGGTTAATTTTCAACTGTTCGCAAAGACTTCTTCCTTCTTTGGATTTTTCAAATACTGAAGAAAGCCTGGAGCTTTGTAATCAGTTTAAAGAAAGTAAAAAGAGTAAGTCATTTTACAAGAATCAAACCTTGCTATGTACTTGGTCTTTTCAGCTTCTTCCCATGCTGTTGCTCTAGCATCAATGACACTACTAGCTGATTTTTCTTCAACTTTAATTTTCAGTGATATAGATGCATCTTTTTCTTCCTCCGCCTTGCTAGCCCATGCAGCAATATTTGTCTTCCCCAGTTGCGTTCCAAGGGCCATTATTTCTTTCCTAGTTTTTATTTGCAGTTCTTTTTCAGAAAACCCACTGTTGGACTCTTGATGTCCATTTGACCGAGCAATATGTGATGGCGCTGGCACTGTTCTCCCAGGAGATGATGGCCTTGAATATGTGCTGCAGGTTGGCGTTGTTGACCTCACAGGAGTACCATTCCTTGATGGTTCCTGACTGGCAATTGGAGTCATTTCTGTTCCCATATCCCTCATAGACACTGACCTTGCTGTCGAAGGTGGTGGGACAAACGTGGTGGAACCATATGTAGACATGGATGAATCATGGCAGCTCAAATTAACTTCAATGATGAAATGAATCAAAGTTAGCGACACTTTCAGAGTTCCAAGCAACTCTATCTACTTACATTCTTAAACCATATCAACTTTATCATTTTCCTAGATTTTATACTACATAGTTGCAACTGCAAGAACCTTTACACCGAGTGTGAAGCTAAAAAAACTAAGGTGATAAACCCTTTGCTTGACAGTTGAAATTGAAAAACACGGATATGGAACACGTAGCTTACTTGCGGCTTCACCGAAGCCACTGCCAATCATTTGCGAAGGTTTGCAATATGAATCTGTAGCTTGATATGACTGGTTCTCCGAGTTATCCGACTTATGGTCAACAATTTCCTTACTGTGACTCAAGTCTATCTGCTTAGTATCTGGTTCCTCATCCGCAACTGTTTTCCGATCAGCAACATCAAACAACACCGCTTTAGCATTCAACTGCCGATTCACATTCCCAAAATTATTCACTTTCCTCAACATTCCACCAATCCCAGTTTGCCCTTGCCCAACCACAGGCCTGTTCGAAGTAGGACTGGCAATCCACTTCTGCGCATCATCCCACTTCGAAGGTGCAGGCTTTAAGAACGGAACCGCAGCTCCTCTTTGAGCCGCTCTCTCACCTTTCTGAAAATCAAACAAAGAAGCCGGTGTAGAAGCACTCATACCACCATTCCCATTATCACATTCCATTGCAAAACTCCCTTTACCATCCTCCACAGCTTTTCTTTCGCCTAAATTCCCTTCATCAGAAGATACCATGCATTCTTGCCCCAATGCCACCACATCCACATCTCTACAAGCATCACCTTCACAACAACCCCCTGAACAAAAATCTAATCAACTACTACTAAACTTCATA
The DNA here is from genome assembly GCA_006409495.1 of Sedum album. NCBI lineage: Eukaryota > Viridiplantae > Streptophyta > Magnoliopsida > Saxifragales > Crassulaceae > Sedum > Sedum album. The sequence goes on along the minus strand of QZGG01003519.1, from coordinate 3,047 downwards.
AATCACTGTAAAATAGCTTCATTTTCAAAAATGAATTTACATACCATTTTCAGTTTCAAGAATTTTTTTTAGAATTGTCTTAGTTTCCAAAAAAAATTTCTCAAATGCCCTCTTTTTGAAAATTCTTTCCCAAATGCCCTACTTCTAATGAATCCGGTTTTGTCAAAACCGGAATTCTAAAAAAATATGTAAATCCGGTTAAACGAAAACCGGAATCCAACAAAATCACCCGAATAGTCCGGGTTCCACAAAACCGGATTCAATTAAAAAAATAATATTATGTCTAGTCAGCAAAAATTGATTCAGACAACAATATTTAAATGAATCCGGTTCTATTAAAACCGGAATCCTTTGATTGAATCCGGTTTAATTAAGACCGGATAAATTCAATTGAATCCGGTTTCATGAAAACCGGATTTATTCGATATATAACCTTCTATTATTGGTAGACTCAGATTTATTCGATCTATAACCTTCTATTATTGGTAGACCTAGATTTATTCGATCTATAACCTTCTATTATTGGTAGACCCAGTTTTATTCGATCTATAACCTTCTATTATTGGTAGATCCGAATTTATTCGATTTATAACCTTCTATTATTGGTAGACTCGGATTTCACTTTTTCGATGACTGAACAATTTTATTAAACTTCCCTTATATATGGAAACAACAAAACTCTAAAACAAAAAAAATAAAATATTCAAAAATAATGAAAAAATACTAAAAATTCAAAATAAAATAGTAAACGATCGAATTTGCCCAAAAAACAGCATACCTCACGAGCAAAGCTGGTGATTTCTGACAGGCTCGTCGTTCTCTTCGAAACGAGGTATTATGGGCCAAATTCTGACACCGGGAGCTCAAAACCTGCTAAAACTTTGAAACGAGGTATTATGGGCCAAATTCTGACATCGAGAGCTCAAAACCTGCTAAAATGCTCCATTAACGTGCACCTTATTTATAATACTATGCATGCATTATTTCTGTACAATCCGATTTTATTTAATTATTTCTATCTGCATGGACCTGATTTCAGGAAATTTCAATAATTTCTGTGCAATCCGGTTTTGGGAAAACCGGATTGTACAAAAATAATGCATGCATGGCTTATTGCACGTCCTTCAATAATCTATACAAAAACCGGTTTTATGAAAACCGGATTTCTAAATACATTTCCGGTTCCAATAGAACCAGATTCATTTAAATATTGTTGTCTTGACATTAATTTTTGCTGACTAGACATAATATTATTTTTTAATTGAATCCGGTTTTGTGAAACCCGGATAGTTAGAAAATCTAACTATTCGGTTGATTTTGTTGGATTCCGATTTTCGTATACCCGGATTTATATATTTTTTTAGAATTCCGATTTTGACAAAATCGGATTCATTAGAAGTAGGACATTTGAGAAAGAGTTTTCAAAAAGAGGGCATTTGGGAAATTTTTTTATGAAACTAAGGCATTTCTAAAAAAATTTCCAGTTTCAACCTTTCGATCTTGAGATGCCGATCCGACCTCCTCCTCCTCCACGCTCATCCTCTTCTCCACTCCCATCAACAAAGATCTCAGCTTCCTCGGCGAAAGCCCTCCCGCCTACACTCCATAAAAAATCAAACCCTAACAGCTTCAAACAATTGCAAGAGGTGTTGACTTTAGGTTCCAGGATATTAGATCATTGTTTTATGAGGAATTTTTTTCATATTTCACCAACTGAAGGAGTGAAAAAGAAGGGACGGATGTCAGAAGTTTTCCAACTGTGCTAGAACTTCCGTACTCATGCTGGGGTTCTTAAATTGGCTCAAAGTGTTGTTGACCTTATGTTGAGATTATGTTGAGAACTCAAAGGTCAATGAGAGTCTACTCTTGATGAAATTTTATCCATTATCCTCGGATGTAATTAACATATTACTCTTGGAAGAAAGTAGAGAACTGGATCTCCCATTTGAAGTTACAAATGAAGAACGCGAGATAATTCTCTTCCAAAAAAGCACGTTCGTACTTGGAAGATCCGGGACTGGGAAAACAACTGTCTTGATTATGAAGTTATTTCAGAAGGAGCAACAGCATCAGCTTGTTACAAAAGAAATTAATGGAAAGACTCTAATAGCAGCAGCTATCAACAAGGATGATTCCGCAGAGGATACTCAGGCTCCTGTGCTGCGACAGCTATTTGTAACAGTGAGTCCTAAGCTATGTTTTGCAGTCAAGCAGCATGTATCACATTTGAAAAGGTACGTCTGCATTCTCATTCTTTTTTTTTCAAATTAGTTATCGACCATGTTTGAGTGCTGGAATGATTTTGTTTTATTTTGTTGTAATGTTTGTGCAGCTTTGCATCTGTTGGAATTAATTTAGAAGGAAGACAATCTGTGGATTATCCCGATGACACTACTTTATTCAAGGGCATCCCAGATGCTTTTGTCAATGTTCCAACAACAGAATATCCACTTGTTATTACCTTCTTAAAACTCTTGCTTATGCTTGATGGAACCATAGGTAACTCCTACTTTGAAAGGTTTCCTGCAGTGCGTAATTTATCTCAAGGCAAAACAGGAAACTTAAGGTCAAATGCAGTGCAGACTTTTATTAGAATGCATCAGGTTACTTATGACCTGTTTTGTTTGGCCTACTGGCCCCATTTTGATGATCAGATGAAAAAGAAGTTGGATTCGTCAAGGGTCTACACAGAGATAATGTCCCATATCAAAGGTGGTCTGCATGCACGAGATGGGAAACTCTCTCTTGAGGAGTATCTCCGACTATCAGATAGTAGGGCATCGACTGTAGGCAAGAAAAAAAGGGAGATGATATATGAGATCTTTCAACAATATGAAAAAATGAAGGGGGGAAATGATCATTTCGATTTGGCTGATTTGGTCAATGATCTGCACCTGCGATTCCTATGTGAGAGATATATTGGCGATCAAATGGATTTTGTTTACATCGATGAAGTGCAAGACTTAACTATGAGACAAATCTCTCTTTTCAAATATATATGCCAAAATGTTGACGACGGATTTGTTTTTTCGGGTGATACAGCGCAA
>QZGG01003518.1:0-16365 GCA_006409495.1 Sedum album | reverse complement strand
TGATGGGTAAAAAGAGATAGAGAGACCTAAGCTTATCATCATAACACCAACACCAATCTAATGCATTTGGTCTTGCAAAAGATCAATTAGTTTTGTACTGACAATTAAGTTTGAAATAAAAATACATAAAATATATTCATTGTTTACACAATGCAGAGTAAATTTCACAATGCAGAGCCAACCGTCACTTGAAAACGTCTAACTAATCTACTTTCCTACAGCGTCGCATGATTGTCTATCTGTTTAAGACCACGGAGGAGATGTGAAGACTCAACTGAAATGTCAGAAATATTGGAAAGATTTATTTAGTCCGAGTCTATGTATTTTCTAACACCAAACTATACAGTTTTGTGACTCAGAGAAATTGCATAACTTATCGTTAAGTAAATAAGTATGAGACGAAAAAACATCATTTGTTCATTTTTATAAACGAATGGATGAGATTAAAAGATTAAAAACTATTTATCACAACCGCCTACATTTTGCGCACACTTGTCCCCTACTTTAATTAAATAAATATATTTAATCACAACCGTTAGATTTATCAAAATAAATAGTTATGATCATATTTCAGTGTCTCACAAAAAGATACCGTCTCTAGATCCTAACTCTGCACATATATCATATAAGGGAAAATTCAAGGACAATAAATATTCGTAAGACAACGAGACGCAATGTTGATCGTTGATTATTAATAATCTAACGGATGAGGTTTAAATAAATAAATAACCGCCAAATGCAACAGTCCGGGTTTTTTGTAAATCAAACCGTCCAAATAATTAAAAACTAACTTTAATCTCAACCGTCAGATTAATCAAATCTACGGCTGATATTTTGTCCTTTTTTCTCACAAATATTTATTGTCCTCCTAAAACTTAATCCTATTATATAGTTTTATAATTAGCAAAAGTGAAAACGAAACGATTATCGGATGCAAAATTAAGACATCATCATCCAAATAGAGCTACAATCCTTCGGATTTGCACCCCTAAATGCTTGCATAAATGAGATTATGAAGAGCTTCCGGTGTATGCTTGCAATTTCGGGCTTGATTGAAAGAAAATCCATGCCGAGTGGCCATGCCGTTCAAGATAGTCGGCCAAGACCTTCATATAAATTATTTAAATACAATAACAAAATGAGACCAGTTGTTTGAAATACATTCACAATCAACAACTAAATAAGACTCGGCAATGGCTCGCAAATTGAATGTTGCACTAAATATTCAGATTTGTTCCACAGCCGACATGTTCCACAGCCGGCCATATCTCGACAAGCTGAGAACACGGATATGTTTATGTACATCCTCAAGTCAAAGTCAACTCCTAATAATGCCATTTTCTTTATTTTGCTTTATTATATTACACATTTTAGAAACAGTAGAAATCAACACGTTGACCATTTTTAAGCGGAAATGAAAAACCTCATAAAAAGTTACAATAAATGGTAAGAAGAAACTTTTTTGGGAAGGGAAACTACAGCCATTACTGTTCGAGTGCGCATTAATTAAATATATGATTAGCAATAGCTTGCAAACAACACCAATCAAGTACGATCATACTATCAAGTGTGACAGATTCGACCGAATAAAAAAATTCACCTTTAAAGTGGTAATAACAAACCTGCTAATCAAAAGGCTAGACCAAAGTGGCACTAAGATTTTTTTTGACTACCCAACAATATTTTAGTTTGTAATTTATAATACACAAGTTGTTAAAGGTTGAAACATGAGCATAAACATAAATTGAAAAAGTCAAAACCATCCCAACCTCTGACTTTGATCTCTAATGATGTTGTACTCTTTAACTTCCACAACAGACATCTTCTCTATAAAAGGAACCTGCATTCATGTCATCCAATGCATAAAACAAGTTCACATCTCAATTCTCAACAGCAAACATGACAACAAAAATGTTCTCTCCTGTGTTGAGAACAATTTTTGCCATTTTTGTCTTGTTCTTTTCTTGTGGACGCCTATTGTCACAAGTCTCCGCTCGCCGGCCTGTCATTACTGAAGCTCTCTACAACACCTTGTTCGTTCATAAAGATAACACAGCATGCCCTGCCAAGGATTTTTATCCATACCAGGCTTTTATCCAAGCAACTCGTAGCTTTCGAAGTTTTGGTAATAGGGGAAGCCAAGCTGTGCAACGACGTGAGGTTGCTGCATTCCTTGCTCAAATTTCTCAAGAGACGACAGGAGGGTGGGCGACTGCGCCTGATGGACCTTATGCGTGGGGGTTGTGCTTCAAGGAGGAAATCAGTCCTGGAAGTAATTACTGTGATACGAGTAGTACAAACTGGCCTTGTGCCGAGGGGAAAAGTTACAAAGGACGCGGGCCTATTCAGCTGTCATGGTGAGCTGAACATTTCCATTTACTGAGTGCTGATGGAATATTTTTCAGCAGAAATGTTTTTCCTGAAATCTGACTTTGATAATTAATATTTCAGGAATTTTAACTACGGGCCAGCAGGTAAGGCGTTGGGATTCGATGGCCTAGCAAACCCGGAAATTGTATCAAATAACTCAGTCATTGCTTTCAAGACAGCTCTTTGGTTTTGGATGACTGAACAGAAGCCAAAACCATCATGTCACGCCGTCATGACAGGTAGATACAGGCTAACACAAGCAGATCGCGCAGCTAACCGTACTTTGGGATTTGGATTAACTACCAACATTATAAACGGCGGTCTGGAGTGTGGCAAGCCTGATGATGCACGAGTCAACGGCAGGATTGGCTTTTTTAAAAGATATGCCAAGCTGTTTAACGTCAGCACCGGACCAAACTTGGATTGTGGAAGTCAACAATCATTCTAGTTCCCTGCAATATAATTTGATAGCCTGTTTCAGAAGGCATATGATGCTATACAGTAACAGATAGTAACGGTGAAACTGATTTACATGATGAAATTCTTCATATATGAATGTAACCAATTCATTTTTCTGCATATTTAAGTGATGTCATTTAGCAATTACTAAGGGATAACAATTAATGTGATAAAAAATTATGGTATCACAGACCATGCGGAAAAAAAAACTTTAAGATCCACCAAGTCAGGAGATCGCATATCACATTTTCAGATCCACAAAGTTCGACTAGTTTATAATATTATCTACAATTTGTCAAAGTAAGCAAAAAAATATTGTTGCTACACTTTCTATAAGGATTGCATTGCATATTCATTGATTAGGACTAGGACTAAGACTAAGATTAACTACTCTTTGAGAAAAACAAAACTGCTTGAAGGACATTAAAAACAACCTTACTATCGAAAATTTTAACTCGTGCATTCTGCAGAAGACCAAACATAATAATAAATAGGATTGGGAAGCAGGAAGTGGACTGGAGCAGTTCAGAAAACACTAACCTCTTAGTGGAAGCATCCACCACTCAACAAGTTATCAAGTTCCCACTGTGACCTGAACTTTTAATAAGTGATGGCTGCTGGAAAATTCTCTCTTAAGCATCATTTTGGCAACCACCCATCATTTCCAGCCATCTTTGTATTTAAATGCTGCAACCTCTTGTGTGGACCCATCACTCAAAATTCATGACCTCGCTTGATAAATGACCGCCCTGCAAGGCATCACCACTTCTTCTATCCAAATTTGTTGTATTTGAGGCAGACACATACAGATAGTTTCTTTGATCCTTCGCATATTCTTCTGCAGTCGCACAGGTTTTGTAATGATGGGTGACTTTAAAAGCCGTTCTAATGATGATTTGCAGCCATTGCTTCACAATGGAAGCTTTTACTTTGGAATTTTTTTCAGGTAAATGACATTACAGTTGTGTGTGACCAAACAATGTATAGTTGATGCAAGAAAACTATAATCAGGCAGATGGGAGATCCACTTTTCTTTATTGAGTGTTTTTCTCTACAGTAGAGTCCGCTGGTTTGTCTTCAGATGGTGGATTCTTCTCTGATTTCTTGCCTTCTTCGAGACCTGCTAAACCCAATACTCTAGTTCTGGGCGGAGGTGAATTATCGGCTAAAGGAGCGACAAGCCCTGGTTTTCCATCATCGATTACTACGTCGATTAGCCCATACTCTTTGGCCTGCCATGGGTTCATGAAGTTATCACGGTCTGTGTCTTGTTCAATCTGCACAGTAAAATGTTAGAAGTGAAGGATGTGATTATCACCCCTTAGGAAGTTAGATGTTTACCTGTGACTCTGGTTTCCCAGTGATTCTTGAGAATATTTTGTTCAGCTTGATTTTGTGATATGCCATTTCCCGAATCCGTATTCCCATGTCTATTGCCTGGGTTAACCAAATTCATACAAAAATCAGCCACAAATAGAAAATTAGCCGCATCGTTCCAATCAAACATGTCATTCGTGTTGCCTATTTTTGCAATGATGAAATACAAGTTTTATCGTGAGATAAATATGTTCCCAGAAATCAACAATCTATCAAATAAGACTATTCAAATCAGAGAACAGATAATGTAATGTCAAACTCAACAACTTCAACAAACTGAAACAAAGGTTGGCATCTCATATATTGTTTCCAACGCTGTCTAAAGGCCTAAACTCTGAAAGTCACTCAACCCACTAATGACTGATAGATTTAGACGAAATTAGTCCGCAACAAGGAGTAATATTATTGACTAAAACATACAAAAGCAAACACCCACCTTTCCTCCAGCAGTTCCAAGAGGTTGATGGATCATCACTCTTCCATTGGGCATGCAATACCTCTTCCCCTTTGTGCCAGCAGCAAGGAGGAATGCTCCCATGGATGCAGCAAGTCCAAGACACACAGTTGAAACATCAGCTTTGCACAGCTTCATCGCATCATATATTCCCATTCCTACAGTACAAATTACTAGCTCATAAACCATAAAACCAAAAGGTTCGCTAGACAATAAATTCTTGAACAATAAACTACAATCAGTATTTCACAACACAAAGAAACAATTCATCTCGTCAAAGACACATGCGAATGACTAGTTATCTAATATCTCAAGATTTTTAGTGAACAACATCAGTTGAAAACTTCAATCATCATTCACATAATCCCGCAAACCAGCTCCAAAAGTTATGCATTTAACAAAACAACATGAAAAACAAAATAATCCGAGGCTAAATATACCAGCAGTAATCGATCCACCAGGCGAATTAATGAATAACTTGATATCTTTGGTCGAATCCTCCGCATCCAAAAACAAAAGCTGGCTTATAATATAATCCGCAGTCATGTCATCCACCTGCACGTAGTCATCAAAATTCATAATCACCAAAGGACATTTTTGATTACACATTCTCTTACACATAAAATTCACTAGCATCAAATCAATTACTCGCATATCCAAATCACCTGAGATCCCAAGAATATGATTCTCTGCCGGAGCAGCATGTTGGTAGTGTCCAGCTCCTCAAGCCTTGGAAGTGTTGGAGCAGCAGCAGTAGTAGCACAACTGACATCCCAATTACTCGACAGCGACTGTCTAGTCGATGTTCCATCCTCGCTCGTCGGTTTCCATGACAAAGTCGTACCTACCAAAGGATGAAACTTGCGCGACTCGAAGCCTTCGGATACAGCCGATACGGTGGAAGCTCTTGCGGAAGCCCCAAATTGGAATCTAGGGTTTGGTCTAGCGAAGGGGGATATTGGACGGATGGTGGAAGGTAGGAGTGAAGTGGAGGAAGCCATTTTTGCAGGAAATTTTGGATTAGGGATTTGGGGATTTTGTTGTGGATTGGAATTATTTCTAGGGCTTGTAATTTGATTGCATTGTAAAATTAAACAATTTTTTTTAATAAAGAGGGCAGTAGGCCCCAATAGAGACGAGGACAGCTAAATAAATATTTAACTTGATTCAAAAATTGATTAGAAAATACGAAGTGAACAATTAGACTGAATTATTTGTCTCGTTTAAAGACACATGATGGTAATACGTGAACTTATCACTTATTGAACATATCATTCTTTATAGTTTATATGGTGTTCATATGCGACTATTAACTTCCATAGTTGCATGTTGCTCATATGTGGCTGTTAGCCTCCATCGTCGCATGTTGCTCACAAGTAGAGTCAGTTAAAGATCATCATCCTTTGTTGAACTTATCCAATGTTAATGACATGATTTCCACTCATCAAAACATAATTAGCATGAATAATAAGCATATTTACAGAAAATCATCCACGTATTTTTGAAAGAATATAATCCATGTTGGACTAGGTAAACTTACTATATTGATAACTTATAAGTTTCTTGCTATGATGACATTCGATTCATGCTTTGCTTAGTATTGGTTCGTGTTTTGTTTAGTAATATTGTGATTTGATTATTATTCTTGAATTAATACCCTACGTTTCAAGTTTTTGGTAGTGTAGTTTGTACTATTGAAGATATAGTTCATAATTTATATCTATTTTTGGTGTTTTTATCTCAAATCAATTTTACTCGGTATGGTTCGTAGTCTGTTCCAGTATGGCTCATAATTTGTATAGATATGGTTTGGACTCTGCTCTTGAAAGGTTCGTAATTTGTATAAATATGGTTCGTAATTTGTATAGATATGGTTTGGACTCTGCTCTTGAAAGGTTCGTAATTTGTATAGATATGGTTCGTAATTTGTATAAATATGGTTCGTTATGAATTGAGCTATTGTTCTGTTATCATGAAATCTTTAACGACACAATTTCTACAAATCTTTTTAGAACCATACAAGGCTATTATTAGAACCATAAGTAATAATCGAAAACCATGCTACAATATGTTTAATGCGAACATTAAAATACCAGATTGAAGCTAAAATTTGAACCATGTCTACCCAAATCATGAACCACATGTTCGACCAAATCAAGAATCACGTTCGATCAAAATCATAAAGCATAATACAAATATATTTAATACAATCGTAAAAATATGCAAAAACAAGATGCTCATGTTACAATATGTAAATAAAATAATATGTATGATATATGAGAATCATGCAAATAAAATGCATGTAAAATCAATGAACGCCAATACCATCTATTGCTTTGATTTATGATTCGTTTTGAAACTGTTAAATTTTAATACATAGAAACAAGGAAAGTCATAACTGCAAAATATTCTCGATGTTTAAATGATTACGATTCTTCCCTTTTTATCATTACATAATATATAAAATGCATTTATTTAAATTAAAAAACCCGACGGTGCTGATGTCTTTATATTTTTTTACAAAAACTGTATCTTTATATCACCATTAATATGAGTTCGGTTCTTAAAAGGACATTAAAATTTTGTAAAACAAAAGAACATCATCTCAATCGTTCATTTTGATTAATCTGACAGTTGAGATTAAATAAATTATGAATTAAAATAGATGATTGAATTAGCAAAATACACGGGTGGTTAAGAATGACGGTTATCAATGTCAACCGTTGGATCAATTGAAATCAACGGTTGAGATGATGTCCTTCCGTCTCACAAAAACTTATATGTCCTCTTAGAACTTAATCTCCATTAATATATACCATATTTATATATAAAATATGCTCGGAATTGTTGTTCACCAAATAACTAGTGAACCTTGACATTTGTGGGTAGGGCTGCAAGTGTTCGTGAACAACTCGAATAAGTGTTCGATTAAAACTCAATAAAAACTCGATTAATATTCGATAAAAACTCGATTAATACTTGATAAAAACTCGATTAATACTCTATTTATAACTTTATTAATACTTATATCATGCTTATTATATTATTATTAATATGATTATTTCTAATGATTTTATGTATATAAATAAGAAATATAAACGAGTTTTAAACGAGTTTTCGAGTCGAGTTCGAGTATGATATTAATATTTCGAGTCGAGTTCGAGCTTGAACATTTAATACTCGACGAGTATCGAGTCGAGTTCGAGTTCTGCAATACTCGCCACTACTCGGCTCGTTTGCAACCCTATTTGTGGGTAGAATTTTCAAGTATGATGATTTGGACATATGTTGAGATTTTTTTGATCGGTTTTTGAGGATTTGTTTTCAACTGATGATTTTTCTTTACATGTAAGTAATCTCTTTGCATATTCCCAGGTAGGGTGCAGAGCAGGCATCTTTTCTGATCCAAACATTCTGTATAACAAAAGCCTGGCAATGTGCTGCATAAATCTATCCACAGCACAGATCCAGAAAAGTTAGCATCATAGACAAAATAGGCTCATATCATGAACACAGTTCCAAAAGTTAGTATTCCTGTCTGAATCATTTCTCTTATCCCAGAAATTTGTCGTCATATTTCGTGGCCATGCAAGTCACATGTTTTTTACTAATGATCGGAAATATCATTTTCGAACTAGGACCTTATCTGGTCTTGTCCTCATCCTCACTCAATCACCCTTTTCAGAACAACTATAGATCATATTTTTCTATCCTAAATACATAATATTTGTGTAAAGCTATAATGAAAAACAAAATAATTCACCAAATGCAGTATTTATAAGATTTCTTGTATAAGTGTATAGTGAAATTAATTAATCAAATCAACAACTAAGATTAAATTCTTACTATTCACAAAATATAATGTGCCTACTTCTCTTAACCCCTTTTTGTATTTTCTTTTGATTAGTACTCACCGCAAAGTATAACCTATGCTTTTTGATGTAGAAAGTTATATTAACAATACTAATATAATTTGAACATTATTTAAGTTGTATAAACTATTGTATAATATGATAAGTGTAACAATAAGACAGTTGATGGCTTCATACTGAGTAGATTCAATATAAATATAGGGTACATTTTGTACATTCAAATATAAAAAGTTGGTAAGTTGGTAACTCAACAAATCAGAAGTGTAACCACCTCACATGATTATTCCTACAGTAGTTACTAACCAAATCTTTGATGTAGGTTTCTTAGTAGGGACTGTTCTACATTCATTTACAAATGCCAAACTAAGCTGAAACACTTCAACCACTTGCCCATATAGACATACCCTCTTATAAATCAGATCCCATTTTATGTATATTTGTTGAAAACTACAATCCCTTTGATCCCTCTTAGAGTTGCTTCCAACCTCAGCTGTGCTAAAGGTTCCATTTTTATTGTCATCTGTTCTTCAAATCATATGCTTGTTTTTGTTTTGCCATTTGGGTCATCTTAGGTTGATGTCATGTTTTTTTATGTTGATAATTTCATTTTGTATGCTGAAGTACACTCTTACTTAGACATCTTTGAATGTCTGAGTGTTCATTAAAAAAGCCTGAATGATGTTTTTATTAAATTGTGTTCAGTGTTTTGGTCCATTTTCTTCTTGAATAATTTTTATACAATAACAGGATGGATCAGCAGCATCAGACCCTTTTAGAAGTTACACAATCCAGCAACATGAAGGAGAGGATTTGGGTAGAGTCAAAGAAATTATGGACTACTGCATTCCCAACTATGATCGCCAGAGTTGGCTTCTTCGGAATTTTGGTCGTGACACAAGCCTTCATTGGAAAAATTAGCCAACTTGATTTAGCTGCGTATGCCCTTGTTCAAATTATTACTGTCAGATTTTCTGATGGAATTTTGGTAATTCAGTCCATCTCTACGTTTAATAACCGCTAGGCTACCACCCCTTCTGCGTTTTTATGACTTCTGATGTTGCTGCAGCTAGGCATGTCGAGTGTGACTGAAACTCTATGCGGACAAGCATTTGGCGCGAAGCAATACCACATGCTTGGAATTTACTTACAAAGATCATGGGTCATCAACATTGTCACTGGTTTCATTATCCTTCCCATTTTCATCTTTGGAACACCTCTTTTCAGGCTTTTAGGCCAACAAGACGACATTTCTGTTGCGGCCGGAAAAATATCTTTATGGTTTATTCCAATACTTTTCTTCACTGTGTTTAGCTACACAAATCAGATGTTTCTACAAGGACAGCTGAAGAACATGATAGTTGGCTGGCTTGCTGCTTTTTCATTTGTGTTCCACTTGCTACTGTCTTCGCTGTTCGTGAACTACTTGAATTGGGGTGTAACCGGTGCGATGGCAGCTATGAATATCTCTTGCTGGTTATTGATGATAGGGCAGTTTATTTATATCATTGGAGGTTGGTGCCCCCTGACTTGGGGTGGGTTCACCACTTCTGCATTCTCCGATCTCTTGCCTGTTGTTAGAATGTCTATATCCTCTGGAATTATGCTATGGTAAGTTAAGTTCTGGCTTTTCGGACAAAAATGGAATATTTATTAGTCTCACAGTTATGAAATATAAACTGACATATTTGTTTTGATGCAAAACAGCTTAGAACTTTGGTACAGTGCAGTCCTGGTCTTGCTTGCAGGTTATATGAAAAATGCTGAGATTGCGATATCTGCCTTCTCTATTTGGTATGATATCTGACATATGCCAAATTTCGACAGCAAAACTTATCTTTCGAACTATTCGAGTTGGCTAGAATATTTTGGTTAGAACACTGATCAGTTTTAGATACTATGTGTTACAGCCTCAATATAAATTCATGGATATTCAGGATATCTCTCGGATTTTTAGTTGCGGCTTGGTACGGTTCTTCTAAGTCTCTCAACTATATATTTTCTGCTTCGTGCGAGTATTTTTCATCAGTTCTTTGAATATGCAGTGTTCGAGTTGCTAATGAATTAGGCAAGGGAGATGCAAAAGCTGCCAAGTTCTCGATCGTAGTCATTTCTAGCTACTCACTTTTTTGGAACATTCTTCTTCATAATGTGTTTGGTCTTTGGTAATGAAATATCCTACTTGTTCACAAGCAATGCTGAGGTTGCTCGAACTGTGTCGAACCTTTCTGTCTTACTGGCTTTCTCCGTCTTGCTCAACAGCATTCAGCCCGTCCTCTCAGGCATGCATTTTATTTTTAGTTCTACTTATGGCAAAACATTGAGCCTTAAGTCGCATTTTTAGCTAACGCGCAATTTTTTCCTTGTCTACTTATTTTTCGACTTCAGGAGTATCGGTAGGAGCTGGATTGCAACATATTGTTGCTTATGTGAACATTGTAAGTTACTATGTCGTTGGAGTTCCAGTAGGTATATTGCTCGGATATTTGACTACTCTGCAAGTTAAGGTACAGAAATATATCTAATTATCCATTCGAAATATTTGGTAAAAATAAAAATGAAAGCTCGGCGGATAGTTTGAGCTTCCTCCGGGTGACTGAACGGAACATCTCGGTGATATCGTAGGGAATATGGATCGGGATGATGGGAGGGGTAGCAGTTCAAACTCTTATTCTTGGGTTCATTACATGGAGAACTGATTGGGAATATCAGGTAAGCAGAAAACTCTGCATAAAGGATAATTCTATTTGCACCATGTGTAATGGTTTTGTGAACTGTTTAGGTAACAAAGGCACATGAAAGGCTTAATAAATGGCTTCTGAAACCATCTGATGAAGAACAAAATGTGGAACAAGAACCTTGATCATATACATAAGTCAGAAAGTACATTATGTACTGGAGTATATTTGCTTCATTTTGGAAGTTTCAAGCTCTAAATAAGTTTGATTGCACCCAGCAATGACAAGATTATGGCTAAGATTTTGAATGTGATATTGAAGGATGTATTGTAAATGTTTGTGAAACAAAGTGAATTATCCACTTGTTAAAGACATTGTTGGATTGTTATATTAGTTCATTGTTTTCATCTTCATTTACATTTATCATACCTATATTTGACACTTATGCCTTGTGGGTTAGGATATGTATGACATTAATTTATCAAAAGAGAGAAGATGAACAGTTGATTTGATTAATTTAAGGTTTTTACCAAAAACCACCCTTTCAGTAGCTCAATTTTAACGAAACAATTCCTTCAATTTTTTAAGATAACCACCCATCAATTCCAAAATCGTTAAATCTTGACACCCCATCGCCGGTTCCGGCGTCTTTTGCCGAAAAAATGCTAGTTGACTATGCTTTAAAACTAATTTTCAACCCTAAAAATTAATTTAATAACATCATAACCCAAAAATAAAATCAATCAAAGATTGATGTTGAGAAATCTTTTGATTTGTTGAATTTGTAGTGATAGATTAAGGTTTGATTTATGAATATTCATGCACGGTTGAACAAGAATAAAGTCATATTAAGGTTAATTGTATTATTTGATAAGTATATTATTGAATAATTTCGATTTAAACCATGGTCAATTTAGTCAACGACCAATTTTCCAGCAAAAGACGCCGGAACCGACAAAGGGTGTCAGTATTTAACGATTTTGGAATTGATTGGTGGTTATCTCAAAAACAAATTGAAGGGGTGGTTTTGTTTAAATTGAGCTATTGAGATGGTGGTTTTCGACAAAAAACCCTTAATTTAATGGTTGAGATTAAAATTAGTTTTTATTAAGTTGGCAGATGTATTTGTAAAAAAAACGAGGTGGTTGAATTTGGAAGTTTTTATTTTGAATTTCATCTGGTGGATGATTAAAAGTTAATGGTTGAGATCATATCTTACGGTCTCTCAATATTTAATTATCCTCCTAATTTTTTACTCTAAGCCTTGTATTTATATATCTAGGAAAAGTATCATGTGGAACCCCCCTTTTCATGGATCCATGGATCCCTCTTTGCAGCCGTTGATTGCATTTTTTGTGTGCACCAGATTGCGCCAGCGCATTAATGAAGCATGTGCAACTCACGTGTGCATTTGTCATGTGCATATCACATGTGCATTTGTCATGTGCAATTACGTGGCGCAATCTGGTGCACACAAAAAATACAATCAACGGCTGCAAAGAGGGATCCATGGATCCATGAAAAGGGGGGTTCCACACGATACAACCTCTATATATCTATTGGTTACGCATGTATGAGTATGACAAATACAAATCACAATATAGTATCAGGACCTTATCATTTTTGTTTCATTTTTTCCTATTTATATCACGTTTATATCCAATAAAATTTTAAAACTATCTCTTTCTTTCCAAGCTTTCTCAAACTTATGCTGAATCAATTAGCCTTTAGCTTTTATCGATCTTGAAGAGATTGGTCAAACAAGAAGAAATTTGTGTGTAAGATTTCAGATGAAGAAGTTTGAAGAGCTAAATCACTTATTTATTTGAGGTGGAGAAGTAAAGAAGAAATATTTGTGTGTCAGGAGAAGTATGTGAAAGACTTGTTAATTAATTAAGCATGAGAGCAAGTCAATATCCACCTCTTTGGAGGCTAATGAGAAATATTGCGCTAATAAAGGAAAAAATTCAAAATCTTATGTATCGTCAACAGTTGGCCGACTTATTAATCTGACACTAATAAGGCCGAACATATCATTTGTGGAAGGAGTGGTCAGCTGATTCATGTCTAATTCAAGAAGCCTCATCTTGAAACAATTCGAAGAATACTGAGGTATGTAAAGGGAACTACAAATTACGGTCTCTTGTACAAGAAAGGAGTAGAAGATAACGTAGTTGGCTACAATGATGATGATCGTGCTAGAGACTATTATATAAGGTGGTCAACAAGTGGGTATTTGTTCCACAGGGGCTCAACATCAATATCTTAGTGTAGTAGAAGACAACCAAAGGCGTCATTATCTACCACCAAAGCATAATGCAGAGCATCATTGTGATAAGTAGTCGACAATAAGACTTGCTGAGAATCTCGTGTTTCAAGCACTAACCAAATATGTGGAGGTTTACTATCACTTCATCAGAGAGAAGGTTTTAGAAGGTGAAATCAAGATGGAGCCGATCAAGACCGATGAGCAACCTATCGATATCTTTATAAAGAGTTGCAACCGTTGATTTCTAATTATCCAACGGATTAGATTAAAAGTAAAAATTCTAAATCCAACCGTCTCGTGTTTTTCGCAAATCTAATCGTCAACTTTAATAAAACTAGCTTTAATCTCAACTGTTAGATTAATCAAATCAACGGCTTAAATTTTGTCCCTCTGTCTAATGATAAATTAATGTCTTACATGATTCTTACCTCATTATAATTCTTTCTTAAACGTTATAAAGTGCGTCTTGAGGCGAATGTTTTCAATTATAGCACGATGACGACTATGATGAGACTACTACTCTTCATGCCCTAATAAACATTGTTCTTATTATTTTTGCTATCACACCTGCTTGAGAATTGAGATTAATCAATTCTTAACTTTTTGACTCTTTTGGCTTTCTTAAATGATGATTTTTGTAAAAGGAAGTATCTATAAAAGTGAACTTTCAGGAGATTGTATAATAAAAACATTAGACTTGGTGCTTATTGCACTTACAAACTTACGTAATTAGATCCAGTGTTGTAATAGTAATTTATAACCATTCAAAATTACGTAGTTTTGGTAAAATGTTCATACAAAACTATGTAGTATTATAGTAAGCAATGTCAAAATGACTCCGTTTTGATGCTCGTAGCAAATTGCTGCGCTGCACTGGATCCGGATTCCAAACTTACGTACTACACTGTTGTAAAAAAATTAGTCAAGAAATAAACAATTTCATTATCAAGACAATTATTAATATATTATTCTCCTATACCTTGCCCAAGAAACCCTTATTCTCATGAATGGAATCCGGATTGGTTTAATTAGATTCATATACTGTTTGACAGAAACAGACCACTAGATTGACAAAGCTACTAATTGAAAAATGGAGTAACTTTGAAATGTTAATGCAGACGTGACTGTGTGAAGCGTCTCTGACCGGTTTCACAAACAAATCTCTTATTTTCATATGTTGTTTGTACATAACGGTCAGTGGTCATGCAATGGTTACTATTTGGTAAAATCTTGCAGGTCAGACGACATCTGAAATCAATTTACTAGGGTTGAAACCTTGAAAAACTACGACTTCACGTGTTTGTTACTTTGTCAAAGCATGAAGTTTCGAGTATTCTACGCATCATGCCTTGCAACAGTTATATGTTGAAAGGGACATGTTCATTGTCAATAGCTGCTATTTTGTCTTGTTGAATAAGGACCATCATTAATCCCAGTCCTTATTTTGATTTCATTTCAAGATTGCATTTGATTAGGTTTGTTGACACCTGATACACATATCTGCAGAGGCAGATATCAGATATGCAAAATCAGAGAAGAGAGTAAAAATTCACGCTTTTTCGGTATGCCTTGCAAATTATATAGAGGTAAAATTAGGTCTGTCACTTTTCGGGTTTTTAGTAAAAAAAGTTAAACTCGTACCCGATCCGCGTAGTAAATTTCGGGTTTGGATTTATAGATTTAAAAAAAAGATAAACCCGTACCCGTACCCGATCTGCGTATTTTTAATAAATAAATATTATAAATAAATAAAAAATAGATTTAAAAATATTATAAATAAATAAAAAGTGAATGAAATCAAGGAATAAGATTCATAAACTGTTATTTAGTCCTTCACTAACTTGAAAATAATAATTTGAGCAAAAAAATAAACATGATGTGTATATCAAATAGTATTATGAATATATAAATATGTATTTATAGGCATAATGCGGATTTGCGGGTTTGATTAAAAATTATATATTAAACCAGTACCCGAACTCGCAGTGTCCAAAACCCGACCCGAACCCGCAAAATTTTTCGGGTTTGCGGGTTGAGTGCGGGTTTGCGGGTTCATGTGCCACCCCTAAGAGGTATAACTTACATAATCAGATATATTTACTGCAAGTCAAAACTACGTAATTTTGATAAAGAGTTCATTCAAAACTACATAAAGTTATAATAAATAATATCATAAACGACGTCGTTTTGATACTCTCAGCAAATAACAGTGGTATTGGATCTGAATCCATTAATTGATGTACTCCGACTTACAAAATGAAGCAATTTAATATGATATTCCACAAAGTCAAATCATACACATGAGTGTGATTTATACGAAAGTGTAAGATCGTAAAAGAAACCATACTTATCAACGATTTAAAGTCATTTTTAAAAGCTTTTCCAGTGAGGTCATGCGGAGGTCATATGATATTACATCCAAAATCTCAACGAGCCTCGTTAGGGTCACACCCCTAAAGTGCTACAACTACAAGCTTTGATATGTTCTAGTTGATCTTCCGGAGAACCAGTCCAAAGCATAATAATTCAATCTTGTATGCACTTTCCAATTCTACTTGATTCCTACGCTCGGAAATTATAGTCTGTATCATGTTCTACTTTAGCTTCACTTCTATTTGACACTACTATAACTTCAAACTAAATCTATAGTGACAGCGAAGGCGACGGCGAAGGAAATGATAACGACGAGCCACTCTCGGACTCTCCGTCGTCAAAATATAAATCCGATAAATATCTAGTAACATCCTCAGGCGTGAACCTGACCACCAAACTCAAACTCCCTTCCCTTTCCCTAGCACGACCACCTCCAACTCTGCACTTATGCAATTTGAAAAAATCGCGATATTTCGGAACGATTTTTCCCGCCACGCGAACTTTTATATCGTCTCG
>QZGG01003517.1:0-22844 GCA_006409495.1 Sedum album | reverse complement strand
GGTTAAAAGGGGTTATCATAGGAAATGTCAACATTACTGTTGTTTAAGTAAGTCTATGGAAGTCAACAACAATGATTCAATAGTATTTTATGAGATTCCGAGTATGTTAACGAGTAGAAGAATGCATAACAAACCCTATTACTCATACAAATTCTTCGTTTGACTTTGTTGGTTAATAGGGGTTTGATAGGAAATCGTCTACATTACTTGCTCGTTAAGTTAAAGTTTGGAAGTAAACAACAATGATTCAATAGCATTTTATGAGATTCCGAGTATGTAAACGAGTAGAAGAATGCATGACAAACCCAAATACTCATACAAATTCTTCATTTATGTTCACTTTGTTGGTTAAAGGGGTTTCATAGGAAATCGTCTACATTACTTGCTCGTTAAGTAAAGTCTTTAGAAGTAAACAACAATGATTGAATAGCATTTTATGAGATTCCTAGTATGTAAACGAGTAGAAGAATGCATGACCAACCCAAATACTCGTACAAATGCTTCGTTTCTGTTCACTTTATTGGTTAAAAGGGGTTTGTATGGAAATCATCTACATTACTTGCTCGTTAAGTAAAGTCTATGGAAGTAAACAAACAATGATTCAATAGCATTTTTAAGAGTTCCGAGTATTATAAATGAGTAGAAGAATGATGACAAACCCAAATACTCATACAAATTCTCGTTTTTGTTCACTTTGTTGGTTAAAGGGGTTTCATAGGAAATCGTCTACATTACTTGCTCGTTAAGTAAAGTCTTTTAGAAGTAAACAACAATGAATTGAATAGCATTTTTGAGATTCCTAGTATGTAAACGAGTAGAAGAATGCATGACCAACCCAAATACTCATACAAATTCTTCGTTTCTGTTCACTTTATTGGTTAAAAGGGGTTTCATAGGAAATCGTCAACATTACTTGCTTGTTAGTAAAGTCTATGGAAGTCAACAACAATATTCAATAGTATTTTATGAGATTCGAGTATGGTTAGCGAGTAGGAAGAATGCATAACAACCTATTACTCATACAAATTCTTCGTTTCCCTTCTGTTGGTTTAAAGGGTTTCATAGGAAATCGTCTACATTACTTGCTCGTTAAGTAAAGTCTATGGAAGTAAACAACAATGAATTCAATAGCATTTTATGAGATTCCTAGTATGTAAACGAGTAGAAGAATGCATGACCAACCCAAATACTCATACAAATTCTTCGTTTCTGTTCACTTTATTGGTTAAAAGGGGTTTCATAGGAAATCGTCAACATTACTTGCTTGTTAAGTAAAGTCTATGGAAACTCAACAACAATGATTCAATAGAAATATTTTTATGAGATTCCGAGTATGTTAACGAGTAGAAGAATGCATAACAACCCTATTACTCATACAAATTCTTCGTTTCACTTTGTTGGTTAAAGGGGTTTCATAGGAAATCGTCTACATTACTTGCTCGTTAAGTAAAGACTATGGAAGTAAACAACAATGATTCAATAGCATTTTATGAGATTCCTAGTATGTAACGAGTAGAAGAATGCATGACCAACCCAAATACTCATACAAATTCTTCGTTTTCAGTTCACTTTATTGGTATAAAAGGGTTTCATAGGAAATCGTCAACATTACTTGCTTGTTAAGTAAAATTCTGTGGAAGTCAACAACAATGATTCAATAGTATTTCATGAGATTCGGTATGTAACGAGTAGAAGAATGCATAACAAACCTATTACTCAAACAAATTCTTCGTTTGACTTTGTTGGTTAATAGGGGTTTGATAGGAAATCGTCTACATTACTTGCTCGTTAAGTAAAGTCTATGGAAGTAAACAACAATGATTCAATAGCATTTTATGAGATTCCGAGTATGTAAACGAGTAGAAGAATGCATGACAAACCCAATACTCATACAAATTCTTCATTTATGTTCACTTTGTTGGTTAAAGGGGTTTTCATAGGAAATCGTCTACATTACTTGCTCGTTAAGTAAAGTCTTTAGAAGTAAACAACAATGATTGAATAGCATTTTATGAGATTCCTAGTATGTAAACGAGTAGAAGAATGCATGACCAACCCATACTATGCAAATTCTTTCGTTTCTGTTCACTTTATTGGTTAAAAGGGTTGATAGGAAATCGTCTACATTACTTGCTCGTTAAGTAAAGTCTATGGAAGTAAACAACAATGATTCAATAGCATTTTATGAGATTCCTAGTATGTAAACGAGTAGAAGAATGCATGACCAACCCAAATACTCATATGTTGGATCGTAGGTTAGCGTTCCCTCTGAGGTAACTCAGTTATGGGTTCCCTGAGAGGGTTTGCAGTTAACAGTTAACGCAGCGGAATTAAACTAAGTAAAACTGAAAGTAAAGACTCACGATTTATAGTGGAAACCACAATAGCCAACCAGACTACTGCGTAAAACCACTACCTTCCGGAGAAGGGTTTGAATGCGTATGACGCTTCTTTAAGGTATGCTTGTTTGACTATTACAACGTACTATCTATCGCCTACAACGACTAGATACAATACTTGCAACTCGTAAACTCAACCTCACAAAGCTCACACCACACGTACTCTCGAACAACTTTCTCAGCAACGTGCACGACGATCCGGCTCAAAGAAATCTCTTCTTCTCTTGCTCCTCGGATATCGCGCAGCCTTCAAAGCCGTCGGACTCTCCTTTTATACTTCTCGTATTAGGTCTCTTTCTTCTTCAATCAGATTTCTTTCTTAATTTGTCTCGTCATAAATGCTCAACTCAGATTTGCTTTCCATTTGTTGTGCAATTAATGCTCGCAAGATCTTCTCATTAATGCGCCTTCCAAAGTCGGCCGGCTGCCTATTGTTCCTTTATTCTTTTGATTGCTTCATTCTTTCTTTGGCAAGTTAGACTTTCTTAATTTGCTTCCTGCATATCTCACATTAAACTCAAAGCCATATTAGTCCTTAGTGTTTGTCATCCATCAAAACTAAGGCCCAACAATATTCCCCCTTTTTGATGATGACAAACCACTATCACAGATAAGCAATAAACCACAATAAGCAATAATCTGAATCAGTATAGACATCAAAGCATTTATCAGATATTAATGAAATACCCCTTTCAGAACTGTGCATCGATTTCCCTCTCAGGGTACTAGACTTCCCCCTCAGGGTATGCACCAAGTATCAGACTTCCCCCTCAGGGTATGCACGATAACCCTTTGAGGAACAGTCTCAGAACTTAGCATTCCCCCTCAAACTGTGTACCTGCGTGTTAGTATACTTCCCCCTTTTGACATCATCGAAAAGGGCAGCAAGCAAGCAATAATCAACGACACAATTAACACAAAACACGCACAATAAAAGAAATGATGCCATAAAATGTCACCAAAACACAAAGTTCAAATTCAAAACAGCAGGGGCAATGTCAAAGCAAGTTCAAATAAAATGTTCAGAAATAAAAGGGGCTAATGTGGTGGGGAATCAAGCTGGGAACCATGAGACGCTGCGGTCAGAAGTTGCGGAAGATGTCCTTGAAGTGATCCATGAGGTTGTTCCGACATAGTGCATCTGCTTGAAGAGCTTCGTGAACTCTTCCTTAGTCATGATGTTGTTTTCAGCACTAGTCCGCGGATTCCCTTGCCTTGGTCACTTGATTCAATAACCTTGACCCTTGCATCCAAAGAACCGAGGGTAGTAGTGATGTTAGCTAATGTCGCCTCAACCCTGGTGATCATCTCCACAATCGGAGTGATGTCTATGGTGCTGGTCGCGGCCACCGGTTCTGCAGCAGCTGGACTTCTTCTCCCTGAGTCTCATCTCCCTTAGCTTGGTACCATTCCATAGGTGGTAGCATTCCTTCCTTGTACCACCCATAATCTGTCATGAAGTCCATCCCATGGCATTCAGATTTTCTTCTTTGAATCCTTCCCAAGCGGTTCCTCTTCCTTAGGCTCATAGACGCAACACTTCTGAGAATATTTTGACAATACTCGGATATGGAAGCCCATGCTTCCCACTGCCTTCACATGACTCATATGCATCATCACAATTTTCGGGTAGTTGATGGATTCTTCTTCAGCAACTGATCGGTCAGCAAACAGTCCAAAATCTGAACTACATTGTGTTTGCCTTGCCTGGGGATCACGTTTGACACTACAAACCTGTGCACAGTCCTGTTGTGCACACTCATCTTGACGTGTCCCCAGTGTTTGCTGAGACATCTGGATTCTCACAACCCGAACGCCACTGCCTTGGTGCCTCACTCAGTGCTGGCCACTCCCTTAGCATATTCCTCAAATCCAGTGTGGGCACATTCAACCACTGACTCAGCTGCTTGCTTGTGAAAGCATGCACATCTCCATTCACACAGAACGTGGCTACCATCACATTCCCCTTAACATCCAGCGATACGAACATAAAACTCCTTAACCAATTCCACATCACTCTGTTTCTAACTGAACAGTGCTCCTAACCTTGAGCGTTCACAACTTCCACAACACTCCAACTTATACTCAGTGAGAAACTTTTCATCAAAATGTAGCATGGAATGATGGATCTACCTGACATATCAGTCGGTTCTGGATCTCAGCTTGCACATCCTCCATATCTCCGTCATCAGCCGAACGGAGCCTTGTCCTTGCGCTGTCCGATTTTGTGTTGGGTTTCTTAGCTTTGGGCGCTGGAGACGGAGTGTTGTCCTTTCTCTTCCTGGATGTGTGCGCTCTGGTTTTGGGGCGAGACGAGTTTCCCCAACACTCGACCTCATCATCATCGCCGCTGGCTTGTTGAGCATGTCCTGATTTGCTCGTCAGCCCAACCCTTGAGCTTTTAGGGTTTCGTAGCGGTTTGCTTCGGTGCTTGAGTGTGCTTCCATTGAGATGTCGGAGGAGTTGGTGAGTGTTGTGAGTGTGAGTGTCTGTGAATCTAGGGTTGCCAAATTTGTTTTCAATTGATCTTTGACCTTCCAAAACTGCTTTGAAAATTGCAAGCATTTACCCGCTAGTTGCCTTTTTGGTCGGCGCATTAATTACCCAGATATCCTCCTCATTAATTTCATCATCCGATTGGGCCACAATCTCCACTAACCCAGCTTTGTCTCATGGTTGGAAGGGTGTGTAACACGGTAATAATCAGAGTGATTCAAATATGTTACACTCAACCAAAACAATAAATATGACATGACATATGCAATCAAGTTCCAAAATAAAACAAGGTGGCAGTTGGAACTCATAAGTGTATGCGGCTAGGGTTAGTTTGGAAGAACATCTAGGCTTGTAATGAGGGTTCAAAATATGATGTTCTTCACATAGGCTAGACAAGAAAAATTACTTGCATGACATTAACAGCTGCTATTTCACATCCAAACTAGTGTGTATGATAACATAGAACGTGCATCAGTATCAATCAATCAAGCATGCTAATGATAATGTGAAGTTGAAATCAAGCTTTGTCCGCATGCCAACATAGTCAATCATCGAGGGAAATATCATACACAACTTGGTACAGCTAGTTTAGAGAGATCATACCGAGCTCTAAGCGCTGTCTCTCGAAGGGTTCTCTATGCAATGCCTTTGTGAAGATGTCTGCTACTTGTCGTTCCGTTGGGCAGTATTCCATCCTAATTAACCCTTTTTCAACACAATCACGTAAGAAGTGGTATCTTATCTCAATATGTTTAGTACGTGAAAAGTGCACTGGATCTTTTGATATGCAAATTGTACTAGTGTTTATCACAAAATATAGTCGAACACTTAACCTCAACTCCATAGTCACTTAGCTGTTGCATCAACCATAGTAGTTGTGCACAACAAGCGGCACTTGCTACGTACTCTGCTTCCGCGGTTGAAAGTGCGACTGAATTTTGCTTCTTCGATCCCCATGATATCAATGATGATCCTAAGAACTGTGCCATTCCTGATGTTGATTTTCTGTCCATTCGGCAACCTGCATAGTCAGCGTCAGTATAACCAATAAGTGTAAGGTTACCTCCTCGGGGATACCACAGACATAGATCGTCTGCCCCTCTCAGGTATCTCAGGATCCTTTTTACAGCCTTGATGTGTGTCTCCCTTGGGTCACTCTGAAACCTGGCACACAAACACACACTGAATAAGATATCAGGTCTACTGGCTGTAAGATATAAAAGCGAACCTATCATCCCTCTGTACACCGTTGGGTCTACAGGGGGTGAGCTCTCATCCTTTCCGAGTGAATCATTTGGGGACATAGGTGTATGCATCGGCTTTGATGATTCCATGTCATACTTCTTCAGAAGATCCTTCAAGTATTTCTGTTGATGAACCTTGTTCCGTCCTTTCCTTGTTCAACTTGTAGTCCTAAGAAAAACTTGAGCTCGCCGATCATACTCATTTCAAACTCGCTCTCCATTAGCTGAGTGAATCTCTTGACCAGATTGTCGTTTGATGACCCAAAAATGATGTCGTCCACATAGATCTGAACGACCAGTGTATCTCTGCCTTCCCTCAGAAGGAAGAGGGTCTTGTCTATCTTTCCTCGCACATACCGTTCGATAGTAGAAATGTTGACAGTCTTTCGTACCAGGCACGGGGAGCCTGCTTTAGTCCATATAGTGCCTTGTCCAAGATGTACACGTGATCAGGTAAATCTGTATTCTCGAAACCCGGTGTCTGACTCACGTAAACATCTTCTTTGAGTTCCCCGTTAAGGAAAGCTGTCTTTACGTCCATTTGCTGCAGAGTGAAGTTGTGATGGGTGGCATATGCTATCAACAGCCTGATAGCTTCCAGTCGAGCTACCGGAGCAAACGTCTCGTCGTATCTATTCCCTCTTGCTGATTGTATCCTTTACCACAAGACGAGCCTTGTTCTCACAACTACTCCTTTGTCATCCATTTTATTTCGAAAGACCCATTTCGTACCAATGATTTTCCTACCTTCTGGTCTTGGGACCAATCTCCAAACTTTGTTTCGTTCGAATTGGTGAAGTTCTTCCTGCATGGCCATGACCCAGTCAGGGTCACGTAGGCCTCGTAAACCGTCTTAGGTTCAGCAAGTGAGACAAAGGCAGATAGGCTTATGCTTCTTGAGAGGTGTAGCACTCATAATCTCTTAATCTGGACGGTGGTCTGATCTGTCGTCCACTCCTGGTGGCTGCTAGTTCTGTTTCAGCTTCGTCCAAGCCTTCCTCGAGAGGGAGTTCACCTTCTTGTTCCCCCTGAAGTTCTGCTTCCTCCCTGTTATCCTCCTGAGGGATAGCATTCTCACCTTCTTCGACAGGGTCAGCTGTCTGTGTTACCTCTGGATCTGCATTCGTATCCCAGTGTAGTTGAAGATCATCCTCATTTACTAAAAACTCTGAATTATCGTCTGCCACACGATCTTCAGTTGTATTAGTTTCATCAAAAGTTACATGGATGCTTTCTTCAACCTTGCGGAGCCTTTTGTTGTAAACCTTATATGCCTTTTTGTTGATTGAGTAGCCAACAAAAATTCCCTCATCGCTCCTTGGGTCAAACTTTCCTAAGTTTTCTTTTCCATTGTTATGAACATAGCACTTACAGCCGAACACTCTCAGATGTCCCACACTGGGTTTCCTTCCAAACAGCAGTTCATAAGGTGTCTTCCCTATCAGGGGTCTTAGTGACACTCGGTTCAGGATGTAACTTGCTGCATTCACCGCTTCTGCCCAGAAATTCTTCGGAACGGAACTTCCTATCAGCATAGATCTGGCCATATTCTCTAGAGTTCTGTTCTTTCTTTCTACCACGCCATTCTGTTGCGGAGTTCTGGGGGCCGAGAAGTTGTGATCAATGCCTCGTTCCCTGCAAAGTGAGATAAAACTCGAGTTTCGAAACTCGGTTCCATTGTCAGTACGGATGGATATTAAGTGTTTGTTCAGTTTGTTCTCTATCCGTTTCAGCCATGCTTCAAACTCAGTGTAAGTTTCATCTTTAGACGGGAGGAACAGGGTCCATGTAAATCTAGAATAGTCATCAACAATAACTAAGATATACCTGTTTCCTCCTCTGCTCATGATGTTCACAGGACCGCACAAATCCATATGTATTTTCTCAAGAGGTGCAGCGGTACTTACAACTTGTTTTGATTTGAAGGATGTCCTTGGCTGTTTTCCTCTAGCACATGCGTCACAGACTCCATTGAACTCTCTTTCTACTTTGGTTAGTCCCGTAACCAGTTCGTTTTTGTGTAGCTTGGAGAGAAGCTTCAGACAGACGTGTCCTAGTCTTCTATGCCATAAGAGAGTATCATCATGCACTGTGGCTAGACAGATTTCCTCGTCAGGGATGAAATTTGGATCTAACATGTAAAGCTCATTTTTCCTGATCCCTTTCAGAATAGTCTTCCCTGAACTTAAACACCTCAGAATGCATTCGTTAGTCGTCAGTATAAGTTCATTTGTACCATTCATGCATAACTGTGAGGCACTCAGTAGATTAAACCGTAAGCTATCAACTAAACTAACATTATCTATTTTTATATTTTTTGAAATTTCAACCTTACCTATACCCTGTATCTTACCAATACCTTTGTTTCCGAAGAATATGGATCCTCCGGACATGTAAGTAAGAGTGATGAACCATGCGTCGTTTCCAGTCATGTGTCTTGAGCATCCGCTATCAATGTACCATGGATCTTCTGTCACTCTTACCTGCAAAGGAAAGGTCAGTTCTTACGGACCCAGACAAACTTGGGTCTACTGGGTTTAGTAAAGGTAAATGAAGAACCAGAATTAAAATCACAGTTTAATCTAATCTACGTCTAGGAGTTTGTCGGGGTTCTGTTCCGACATAGTAAGATTCTGTCTCTGCAGCCTCATCTGTTGTTCCTGGAAAGGAACTCTGCGTCTGTAGCCAGAGCACCCTGTGGGGGTAGCGGTACAGACTTCCCTGGGAGGGATAGCTTGGTTCCCTTCCATACCTTGCTCTGTTTTTCTCACGCAGATCTCTCAGTTTGTGGCAGTCTCTCATGAAGTGACCATCCCTTCCACAGTGCCAGCATACCTTGTGGCTTTTAGTCCAACATACTTGCTTCTTCCAGCTGGTATGATCTTTTGTCTCTAGCAGCAATGAGATCTACCTTGGGTGGCTAGGGTTTGTGGCCTGTTCTTTCCAGATCTTGTGAGCCACTTTTGCATCAAATGGAACAGATTGTGGCGTAGGGTAAGCAATTCCTTTTCCTTTATCTCGTGCCGAGCTCTCACCCTTTTCTGTGCATTCCTTCGGAGGGTTATCAGTCTTAGATCCAATGTTCCTTCCTTCTTGAGTGTATCCTACACCCGATCTGACAAACCTTTTCCCATAGTCCTTGCTGGTCTCTTCCAGCTTTAGAGCGGCCATTTCCTTGACCAATTTGTCCTTTACCTCATCCTCTGTTGCTCTGGCACATTTTAGGGAGTGACGGAGTTCCTCATTATCAGTTTCTAGATGAGCATTCTGTCCTGTAATATCAGTGTCTCTTTGATACTTTCTTCACATGCGACACTGGAAATCTGCCATACTCTTTTCAGTAGCTCAATCTCCTCATTCTTAGGTGATGGTTTTCTTCAGCTTGTCATTGGTCTCAAGAGACCTCTAATCACTCTACATAATCTGAGTCAGTAAAATCAAAATCATCAGAAAGATCAATGTTATTTACCTCAGATGGTTCTTGGCTGGATGATCCTTGACCAGTCATTAGGCACTCTTCCTTAACAGGTAATTCATCTTCACTGTCAGGGTCGATTCACCCCAGGCGGTAAGCATCGCCTGCTTGGTGTTCTGTGCAGGGGGCTCTCCTCTTTTCTTGCTTCTGCAGTCTGCAATACGATGTCCCTTCTTCTGACAGTGATAGCAGATGACTTCCTTGTCATCAACTTTTCACGCGCTGCTCCTTTTTTCCCTTAGAAGTTTCTGCATTATTCTTTCTACCTGAGTTCCTTCTGAGGGTTGCCATCCTGAAGCCTCGTCATGAGTGCAGTTTCTTCATCCTGAATATCATTATCTCCCATGTCAGTCTGAGCTAGATCAAAAGCTTCTTCAATTTTCAGTGCAATGGACTTTGCTCGCTCAGGTTCTCTTCTTGCATTTTTCCTTTCAATGATGCCAGCATGACTCTGAAGTTTAGCCACCAATTCTTCAAGCGTAATTCTCTTGATATTACTCTGAGCTTGTAGTGCAAGGGTTACTACATCCCATTTGGAGTTCAGCGCTTGAAGGAAGTGATGTGTGACTTTCCATTCAGGAATCACTTCACCCAAGAACTCCATTTGCCCAACATAAGTCTGAAATCGAGTGTGAAAGTCTTCCAACGATTCTGTGTTCCCTTGGAGGGCACTCTCATAGTCTCTTGAAGCTGCCAGAATTCTATTCTTCTTGATATCGTCATTTCCTCCGTACAGTCTGGTCAATCCATTCCAAATATCCTTAGCAGTCTTGTACTTCATGACCTTCTTTAGATCACCAGGGGTGAGAGAAGCATATAGAATCTTTTTGGCCCGATTGTTCTTTTCCAAGGCTTGTAATCTGCATCAGTGTAGTCCTCCCTATTCTTTTCCTTAGTTGGGTCTTTGGTCTACAATAGGGATTGGACCTTGCTCGATCACTCTCCATAACTGCCCCCAAGAACAAATATGGGCTTCAATTTGCTGAGTCCACCAGTCAAACTCTCCAGGGTTCAGTGTTGGAGGTTTCCAGAATGAGTCGTTGATTGAGTTGCTAGTTGCCATCTATACCTGCAATGCTAACACAAATCTAGAGCACCTGCTCTGATACCAATTGTTGGATCGTAGGTTAGCGTTCCCTCTGAGGTAACTCAGTTATGGGTTCCCTGAGAGGGTTTGCAGTTAACAGTTAACGCAGCGGAATTAAATTAAATAATACTGAAAGTAAAGACTCACGATTTATAGTGGAAACCACAATAGCCAACCAGACTACTGCGTAAAACCACTACCTTCCGGAGAAGGGTTTGAATGCGTATGACGCTTCTTTAAGGTATGCTTGTTTGACTATTACAACGTACTATCTATCGCCTACAACGACTAGATACAATACTTGCAACTCGTAAACTCAACCTCACGAAGCTCACACCACACGTAACTCTCGAACAACTTTCTCAGCAACGTGCACGACGATCCGGCTCAAAGAAATCTCCTTCTTCTCTTGCTCCTCGGATATCGCGCAAGCCCTTCAAAGCCGTCGGACTCTCTCCTTAAATACTTCTCGTATTCGGTCTTCTTCTTCTCTTCAATCAGATTCTGCTTTCTTAATTTGTCTCGTCATAAATGCTCAACTTAGATTTGCTTTCCATGTTTCTTGTGTAATTAATGCTCGCAAGATCTTCTCATCAATGCTTGTTTCCAAAGTCGGCGCGGCCTGCCTATTGTTCCTTTATTCTTTTGATTGCTTTCTTAATTTCATTCCTTCTTTGGCAGGTTAGACTTTCTTAATTTGCTTCCTGCATATCACATTAAACCTCAAAGCAATATTAGTCCTTAGTGTTTGTCATCCATCAAAACTAAGGCCCAACAAGAGACCTAAAGCTTTTGGATTAGAGTCTCCTGATTCCATGTAGTCGGCAAAAGGTGACAGCCTGATGCCAACTCTTTCTGATCCGATTTCCTTGGAAACAGCATTCACAATCTCTAAAGCAAAGCGACAACGATTCTCTGAGGAACCTCCGTATATGTCAGTTCTGTTGTTCACTTGGTCTTTCAAGAACTGGTCTATTAGGTAACCATGAGCTCCATGGATCTCGACTCCATCAAAACCTGCATGCACCAACGTTTCCTTGTTGATGAGAGTGATACACAAAAGGAGTTCCATGTTCAATGAGTGAAAATAAAACAATAACTACCAGCTTCAACAGCATTTCTTGCTGCAAGCCTAAAATCATTCACAATTAGAGGGACTTCTTCAGTCCTCAGCTTGCGAGGAGGTGAAAACTGTGCAATATCGATACCATTACTCCGAATTTGAGGAGTCAAATACTTGTCCGAGGATGATATGGGATCCTGTCCATTTGGCTGAAAACCTGCAAACAAATTCTTCCTTATCGCTTTTATAGTATATAACTCGTACGCAACAATCACCACGGCAGGAAAAAAACAAATGACTAAAACTCCGATCCTTTCTATGGTAATTACGTATTAAGATCTAGAGTGGTAAATACCTCGATTGGACACCCTTCCAGCATGCCAAATCTGACAGAAGAAAACGCCTCCCTTGGCATGTACAGCATCAACAATAGGCTTCCAAGCTTCAACTTGTTCCTTAGTCCATATACCGGGCGTATCCGGATACCTAACATTACATAATCATCATAAAAATGAAAACCAAAACATAGCTAAAACAAGCAAAGCAGTCGAGTAAGTACCCTTGAGCAGTATCAGAGACTCCAGTAGCTTCAGAAATGAGAAGGCTTTCTTCAGTAGTTCTCTGATCATAGTACAAAACAGCATGTGACTGAGGAACATTTCCGTACGATCTCTGTCTGGTCAACGGTGCAAGAACAATCCTGCAAATGTTTGTTTGTTAAAATCAATTATGGTTTTATTTTGTGAAATGAAATCAGAGAATTACCGGTGAGAGAGGTTGAACTGGCCAAGTTGGTATGGGGTATGGAGAGGGGCGATGCTCGATAAATCTCCCATTTAGACGTCGGCGATGGATTATTGATGCTGTGAAGAATGCGATTGATGAGAATCGGTGGTTTGAGTATTGAATATTTATAGAGTTGGTGTTGACGAGTGGGGATTCAAGGCATAATGACGTTTGTCACACTTGCCTCAGCTACTAATTATTTTATGGGAAAGAAGAATATTTTGTAAATACACTTTACGTCAGTGCTCACAGTAACACTTTTATCATATTTTTTTTTTTGATTGAAGGCCAAAGGCCAACAGTACAACTCGAGGACTTTAAAGGCTAACAAAAGTTAGTCTGACCGGTCTAGTCTAAAGATAACGAAAAAGATAAACAAAGAACTAAACCGAGTACTTTGCCTCGGTACGTACAAAAATGGTAGAACAACGGTACCGAAAATAAAAGTACGTCCATGAAAAGCATTTTCCGAGAAAGCAGTGATAGTAGGTTGATAACTACGGTGAATATCTAAAAAGATATCGTCGGACGAAAACCAAACACGGACGAAGATTAGTTGGATCCAGAGAAACCAACTGGATTCGAACACAAACTAAACACCACCACGAAGACAGGGACACGTGGCAGGATTCCAGGAAAGACAGCGTTGAAAATGAGGGACACCTGAGTCACGGCAATTTCAACACGTGTCAGTAATAGAGACAGCTGAAGACAGCCTGGCAGAGGCCACCGACAACCGACAACAGCAACCGAAACGGCGGCACCGCGACAACCCGCTACGACCAACCACCATGCCCAACCCACCGAAGCATTCCACCCACCCATACAGAAGACGCTGGCACCAACCTCCGGCGAAGGAGACCATAACAAACTCACGATAGCTGCACCGCTAAACGAAACGATCCAACGACCAAAACGGAATAGCGAGAACCGCCACAAGAAACAACCACCTACAACCCAGCAGCGCCAGGCAGCAGTGGCGAACGCAAACACCAAGCCCGACCGGAGAACGCTGACACCTGCCACCGCACCGAGCTGGAGAAAAAAGAAGCTGCACAACGCAGCTAACAACCGACGTCAACGACGACGCCAACAACAATCGGAACTGCAACAGAGCCGGCCGACCGAAGCAAAACACATCCCCACAGCAGCTGACCGACACAACCGCCGGACCGACCGACACAAAAAGCTGTACAAGAGGATCGGTCGACAACGAACACCGAAACAGCCCGACAAAATAACGACCCCAACCACAGATCGGCAAAGGAGAAGAACGTCCCTGACAACTGACCTCCAGCCAGCCAGTCGGGCGTCCAGCAGAGCAACAGCAGGTCAGCAAAGTGGCGGTGGAAGCTCAAAGTCGGTGAACCAGCCACCGTGCCGACCTCTGCCAACGTTCCGACACAACGCCACCAACGCATCCGCAGGACTCTGCCACCACTCTCGCAGAAAGGCAGCCACGCAGCCACCACCAAACCGATAACATCCGGACTTCAAAAGAAGCGGAGACGGTCGGCGGAGAGAGGCTGCCGTCAAACGGCGGAGAGAGGGGAGAGGAGAGGAAACGGGAGCTCTGAAAAAATGGAGTTAACACTTTTATCATATTTAATGTTACAGAGTCTATTGACAAAGTTTCAGGAATAAATTTACCGAAATGATAAAAAATAGGTGATTCTTTTCACACCCCGGCACCTTTCATCTTTCATACACCTCTTTATGGATCCTATAGTAAATATTAATATGCTTATAATACAACAACATCAATCTTTTTTATAGTACTCGATGGTGGTAGGTTTATCGACTTTATCGACTATCCCATCATTAGGATTTGATACTTCCTCATTCAGATGCTCTTCAACGGTAGACTATTCATCATCTCCGTAAAATTTTTTATTTAGTTACTCACTCACTCCTAATTTTAAGTTCTATTATAATTTTTAAAAACTACAATATTTTTTTAATTGCTACATGTTGATTTTGATTTTTTATTATAAATTACTAGAGTATTTTTTTGATTAATAATACTAAATAACTATGGTGTTATAACACTAATTGAATTTAACTGATTTTTTAGTTTAATTCTTAATGTAATTGAACTTTCAAGAATATATAATACTTGATTAAATATATAAGCTTAGTTGACTGTAATTAAATGAAGTAAAAAGGGCATAAAAGTAACTGTTCCATGAGGGTTTTGTCATTAGGGTGCGATGAGCACTTCCCTAAAAAAAACTATGCAAATTTAATATCGAATGACTTTTAATATTTTCTCTTTTGAAATTTTAATTACAATTGTCTAATATAAGGACTTATGTAAATGTGAATGAATAATACTGAGAAAATTCCTACCCCCATATATTTTCATTTGTCTCTATATTTTCTTTCTTAAATTTTCTTTATATTTATAACATGTTATCAGCACGAGTTGCTCTAGGTAAGAGGTAATGGTAAGAAATTGATGAATGACTCGTATCTTGATTTTTTCATCACTTATTACATGATGGTTTGTAAGGAAACTTGATCCATGATTAAAGTTTATCCATGCTTTGATTCACTTGAGGTAGAATAAAATTCATATGTGTTGTAAAATTAAGTGAAATATGGAAGACAAGAACAAGACAAATGGTTTGGAGAATGAAGCAAGAAGAGAGATTGTATTTCATTTCATCTTTTTGTTTTGATACATCAACATGTCTCTCATACAAGTCTATTTATACTACTACATGATGCAAATGAAAAGACATATTATTCCTCCAAATAAATAAGAATAAAGATGAGAGTTATAATGAGAGAGTAATAGATAATTATGATCATAACAAATGACATAATAATCATGCATTTTATATCTCATTCAAGTCATCCATATTATTGATTTTATAACACTCCCCCTTGGATGACTTGTACACATGTGTTACCTCATTAAAAACCTTGTTAGGAAAAAACCCGTTGGGAAAACCCTATACAAGGAAAAGAGTATAACGTGTATGTATCTCCCCCTCATTTTGACATCTTTAAAATATCTAGCAAAGATCTCTGAACTTTCTCAGACCAATATTATTCACTAGTTTTTGAAAAGAGGTTGTGGGTAATGCTTTTGTGAATTAAATCAGCTAGATTGTCACATGAACGAATCTGACATATCTCAATTTCTTTCTTATTTTGAAGTTCATGAGTAAAGAAAAATTTGGGAGAAATGTGTTTCGTTCTGTCCCCTTTTATATACCCACTCTTAATTTGAGCAATGCATGCAGCATTATCTTCATATATAATAGTTGGACTTTCTCTATCAACAGTAAGATCACATGATTCTCTTATATGATGATTAAAGATCTTAACCATACACATTCACGACTAGCTTCATGAAGTGCTAATATTTCAGAATGATTTGAAGAAGTTGCCGTTAAAGTTTGTTTAGTAGAGCGCCAGGATATTGCGGTACCACCATAAGTAAATATGTATCCTGTTTGTGACCGTGCTTTGTGGGGATCAGATAAATATCCGGCATCGGCATACCCAAGTAATTCTGATTTTGAATCTTTTGAATATAATAATCCCATGTCATATGTTCCTCGAAGATATCTTAAAATCTGTTTAATACCGGTCCAATGTCTTTTTGTTGGAGATGAACTAAATCTTGCTAATAAATTAACCGAGAATGCGATGTCTGGTCTTGTACAATTAGCAAGATACATTAGTGCTCCAATTGCACTTAAATATGGAACTTCAGGACCAAGTATTTCTTCATTTTCTTCCCGAGGACGAAATGGATCTTTTGTCACATCTAGTGAACGCACAACCATGGGAGTACTCACCGGATGAGATTTATCCATATTAAATCTTTTCAATATTTTTTCAATATATAATGATTGGTGAACAAATATTCCATCGGATAGATGTTCGATTTGGAGGCCAAGACAAAATTTTGTCATACCTAAATCTTTCATTTCAAATTCTCTTTTCAAATACGCAATTGTATTGTGAACTTCATCAAGAGTTCCGATGATATTTAAATCGTCAACATAAACTGCAATAATTGAGAATCCTGTTTTTGTTCGTTTGATAAATACACAAGGACATATTGCGTTATTGATAAATCCCTCTTTCAATAGATATTCACTGAGACGATTATACCACATTCGACCAGACTGTTTTAATCCATATAATGATCTTTGAAGCTTAATTGAGTACATTTCTCTTGGTTTGGAACTATGCGCTTCGGGCAATTTTAATCCTTCCGGAATTTTCATGTATATGTCATTATCAAGTGACCCATACAAATATGCTGTCACGACATCCATTAGATTCATTTGGAGTCTTTCTAAAATTGCCAAACTGATCAAAAATCTAAATGTTGTACCATCCATCACTGGAGAATATGTTTCCTCATAATCAATGCCTGGTCTTTGTGAAAAGCCTTGGGCTACTAGTCGTGCTTTATATCGTACAATTTCATTTCTCTCATTACGTTTGCGTACAAACACCCATTTATAACCGACAGGTTTTATATTTTTGGGCGTTAAAGCAATAGGCCCGAAGACTTGTCGTTTTTCAAGGGATTTTAATTCTGCATGTATGGCACTTTCCCATTTAGGCCAGTCGTTTCTTTGTTGACATTCTTTGACCGACCTTGGCTCATAATCATCATTTTCATTTATAACATCAAGAGCCATTGCATATGCAAAAATATTATCCACCACAACTGATTTTCTGTTCCATCTATTTCCGGTAATTACATAATTTATAGATACTTCATAGTCATCATTTTCAGATGCTTCTTTGTTGTCATCTTTTTCAATTGTTTCATCATCATTTATAGATGAATTCTTATTTTCCACATCTATTTCATTTGGAACAGACACTGATGCACCATCGAACTCATTATTACTTTTTCTTTTTCTTGGATTTTTATCTTTGGACCCAGGTGGTCTACCACGCTTCTTGCGTGATTTAGACTCATTGGCTAATATATTCCCAGCATTACCATTTGTAATATCAATTTTACTTGGAACATTTATAGCTGGTATATGTGACCTCGTCACTGTCTTTATATTTGTAAATGCATCAGGTAATTGATTTGCAACATTTTGCAAGTGGATAATCTTTTGAACCTCTAGTTCACGTTGATTTGTAATTGGATCAAGATGAGATAATGTTACCGCGTTCCATGTAATTTCTTGTTTTTCCTTCTCATGTTTTATTTTATCTCCCCCTAATGCGGGATATATTGTCTCATCAAATCGACAATCTGCAAATCGTGCTTTAAATAAGTCTCCCGTCAAAGGTTCTAAATATTTAATAATTGAGGGGGAATCAAATCCCACATATATTCCCAACCTTCTTTGAGGTCCCATTTTACTTCTATGTGGAGGAGATATTGGCACATATACGGCACATCCAAAAACTTTTAAATGAGAGATATTTGGTACTTGTCCATTAACAAGTTGTAAAGGAGAATACTGATGATATGCACTTGGTCTTAAACGTATAAGGGATGCAGCATGTAAAATTGCATGTCCCCAAGCCGAATTTGGCAATTTGGTCTTCATCAATAAAGGTCTAGCAATTAATTTCAGTCGTTTAATAAATGACTCTGCTAACCCATTTTGAGTATGTACATGAGCCACAGGGTGTTCAACAACTATGCCAATTGACATACAATAATCATCAAAAGATTTTGAAGTAAATTCACCCGCATTATCAATTCGAATTCTTTTAATAGAATAATCTGGAAACTGTGCTCGTAATTGTATTATTTGAGCAAGTAGTCTTGCAAATGCCATGTTTCGACTTGATAATAAACATACGTGCGACCAACGTGTCGATGCGTCAATTAATACCATGAAATATCGAAATGGTCCTGTTGACGGAATTATTGGTCCACAAATATCTCCTTGAATTCTTTCTAAAAATGTTGGACATTCAGTCGCGACTCTAACTGGTGATGGTCTTGTGATAAGTTTTCCTTTGAAACATGCAGCACACACCAGATCTTTAGATAAAATAATATTTTCAGTTTTCAATGAATGTCCATGAGAATTTTCAATAATTTTTCTCATCATGTTTGATCCAGGATGACCTAATCGATCATGCCATATAAGAAATTTATTTAGGTCTGTTGATTCTTTTACAACCATATATGTTTCAAGTGGACTAATAATTGAATAATAAAGTCCCAACTTATATGATTTAAGTTTTTCCATTATTTTTTTCTTTCCGGAGATCATTGACGTGATATATAAATATTCCATGCCATTCTCATTAGTTGTTTCAATATGATAGCCATTCCGGCGTATGTCTTTGAAACTTAACAAATTTCTTTTTGATTGCTTTGACAACTTTGCATCATCTATAATTAATTGTGTACCATTAGGTAGTGTTAGATGTGCTTTTCCATAACCATCAATAATATCGGTTACACCGCATATGGTGCTAACATTAGCTTTGGCTAATATGAGGTTAGAAAAATATTTTTCATCTCTTAGAATTGTATGCGTTGTTGCACTATCCGCCAAACAAATATGATGGTCATCTTTTATAGAAGATACCGTTGCGTCCATACCTCTTGAAAATAAATAAATTAGTAGAAAGAAATGCAAATGCTTTATTTCATGATGATGAATTATTACATAAATTATTCATAAATAAGGCATTATTTTTCTGCCTTTACATCATCCATCACCGTGTCAAAATCTCCAAAATCACCATTGGCATCATTAAGGAAATCTCCAACTTCTAAATGTGTAAGGTCTAAGGGGCCATCATCTGATTTGGTGAAGTTTGTTTCAACACTTTTTCCTTTCAAAGAAGCTTGGTAAAGATCAACAAAAAATTTTGGAGTGCGACAATTTTTACCCCAATGACCTTTCAAACCACAACGGTAGCAATGATTGTTGGAAGAGCTTCCCTTGTATTTTTCATCATCATTTGACAATCTGTTGTAGGGATTTGATCTTTTCTTGATATCATCATGGGAGTTCCTACTGACTTGCCCACGGCCACGGCCACGGCCCCGCCCACGTTTGTGGTTACTTCGATTACCACGCCCATCTTCATTGGTAATCATTATAGCATTTGCCTCATCAATGGGCATCGCACCGGTTGGGCGAGAATTGTGGTTTTTCATCAACAACTCATTATTTTGTTCAGCAACCAACAAACAAGAAATAAGTTCAGAATATTTGGTGAATCCTTTTTCACGATATTGTTGTTGTAAAAGTAAATTTGAAGCATGAAATGTGGAATATGTTTTTTCCAACATATCATTATCAGTTATAGTTTCACCACACAACTTCAATTGAGAAGTGATTCTGAACATAGCCGAATTATATTCATTTACGCTTTTATAATCTTGAAAGCGCAAATGTAACCATTCAAAACGGGCTTTAGGTAGTATTACCGTTTTTTGATGATCAAACCTTTCTTTCAAATCATTCCAAAGACGTAAAGGGTCTTTGACAGTTAAATATTCAATTTTCAATCCCTCATGGATATGATGACGAAGAAAAATCATGGCTTTTGCCTTTTTCTGTTCAGATGCCTTATTACCTTCTTTGATGGTATCACCAAGTTCCATGGCACTCAAGTGGATTTCCGCATCAAGGATCCACGATAAATAATTGTTGCCGGAAATGTCAAGAGCATTGAACTCGAGTTTTGTAAGATTTGACATAATCAACTACATATAGTGAACGTAAGAAAAGTTAATATAAAATATTTTGAAGATAATATGCTAGGCGGTTTTGAGATTTATTCAAGAGTGAACTCAAAGTTGCCATCATCGCATTGTTTGAAGAATAAATGAATTATATAACCTTGAGTATTACCTTTCTTTCTTTGAGCTTTTCGTGCTGATAACGTGTTGTAAAATTAAGTGAAATATGGAAGAAAAGAACAAGACAAATGGTTAGGAGAATGAAGCAAGAAGAGAGATTGTATTTCATTTCATCTTTTTGTTTTGATACATCAACATGTCTCTCATACAAGTCTATTTATACTACTACATGATGCAAATGAAAAGACATATTATTCCTCCAAATAAATAAGAATAAAGATGAGAGTTATAATGGGAGAGTAATAGATAATTATGATCATAACAAATGACATAATAATCATGCATTTTATATCTCATTCAAGTCATCCATATTATTGATTTTATAACAACTCCC
Organism: Sedum album; assembly: GCA_006409495.1. Taxonomy (NCBI): domain Eukaryota; kingdom Viridiplantae; phylum Streptophyta; class Magnoliopsida; order Saxifragales; family Crassulaceae; genus Sedum; species Sedum album. The sequence continues at coordinate 2,129 of QZGG01003517.1, read as the reverse complement.
CCTTGGATGACTTGTACACATGTGTTACCTCATTAAAAACCTTGTTAGGAAAAAACCGTTGGGAAAACCCTATACAAGGAAAAGAGTATAACGTGTATGTATCTCCCCCTCATTTTGACATCTTTAAAATATCTAGCAAAGATCTCTGAACTTTCTCAGACCAATATTATTCACTAGTTTTGAAAAGAGGTTGTGGGTAATGCTTTGTGAATTAAATCAGCTAGATTGTCACATGAACGAATCTGACATATCTCAATTTCTTTCTTATTTTGAAGTTCATGAGTAAAGAAAAATTAGGGAGAAATGTGTTTCGTTCTGTCCCCTTTTATATACCCACTCTTAATTTGAGCAATGCATGCAGCATTATCTTCATATATAATAATTGGACTTTCTCTATCAACAGTAAGATCACATGATTCTCTTATATGATGGATTAAAGATCTTAACCATACACATTGACGACTAGCTTCATGAAGTGCTAATATTTCAGAATGATTTGAAGAAGTTGCCGTTAAAGTTTGTTTAGTAGAGCGCCAAGATATTGCGGTACCACCATAAGTAAATATATATCCTGTTTGTGACCGTGCTTTGTGGGGATCAGATAAATATCCGGCATCGGCATACCCAAGTAATTCTGATTTTGAATCTTTTGAATATAATAATCCCATGTCATATGTTCCTCGAAGATATCTTAAAATCTGTTTAATACCGGTCCAATGTCTTTTTGTTGGAGATGAACTAAATCTTGCTAATAAATTAACCGAGAATGCGATGTCTGGTCTTGTACAATTAGCAAGATACATTAGTGCTCCAATTGCACTTAAATATGGAACTTCAGGACCAAGTATTTCTTCATTTTCTTCCCGAGGACGAAATGGATCTTTTGTCACATCTAGTGAACGCACAACCATGGGAGTACTCACCGGATGAGATTTACCCATATTAAATCTTTTCAATATTTTTTCAATAAATAATGATTGGTGAACAAATATTCCATCGGATAGATGTTCGATTTGGAGGCCAAGACAAAATTTTGTCATACCTAAATCTTTCATTTCAAATTCTCTTTTCAAATACACAATTGTATTGTGAATTTCATCAAGAGTTCCGATGATATTTAAATCGTCAACATAAACTGCAATAATTGAGAATCCTGTTTTTGTTCGTTTGATAAATACACAAGGACATATTGCGTTATTGATAAATCCCTCCTTCAATATATATTCACTGAGACGATTATACCACATTCGACCAGACTGTTTTAATCCATATAATGATCTTTGAAGCTTAATTGAGTACATTTCTCTTGGTTTGGAACTATGCGCTTCGGGCAATTTTAAACCTTCCGGAATTTTCATGTATATGTCATTATCAAGTGACCCATACAAATATGCTGTCACGACATCCATTAGATTCATTTGGAGTCTTTCTAAAATTGCCAAACTGATCAAAAATCTAAATGTTGTACCATCCATCACTGGAGAATATGTTTCCTCAAAATCAATGCCTGGTCTTTGTGAAAATCCTTGGGCTACTAGTCGTGCTTTATATCGTACAATTTCATTTCTCTCATTACGTTTGCGTACAAACACCCATTTATAACCGACAGGTTTTATGTTTTTGGGCGTTAAAGCAATTGGCCCGAAGACTTGTCGTTTTTCAAGGGATTTTAATTCTGCATGTATGGCACTTTCCCATTTAGGCCAGTCGTTTCTTTGTTGACATTCTTTGACCGACCTTGGCTCATAATCATCATTTTCATTTATAACATCAAGAGCCATTACATATGCAAAAATATTATCCACCACAACTGATTTTCTGTTCCACCTATTTCCGGTAATTACATAATTTATAGATACTTCATAGTCATCATTTTCAGATGCTTCTTTGTTGTCATCTTTTTCAATTGTGTCATCATCATTTATAGATGAATTCTTATTTTCCACATCTATTTCATTTGGAACAGACACATGTAAATACGTATCCGGTTTGTGACCTTCCTTTGTGCGGGTCTGACAAGTAACCTGCATCAGCATAACCAACCAAAACTGGTTTCGAATTGTTAGGATAAAATAATCCTAAATCAATTGTTCCTTGAAGGTAGCGAAACACATGTTTGATTCCATTCC
>QZGG01003516.1:0-22894 GCA_006409495.1 Sedum album | reverse complement strand
TAGAAGTAATAATGAAGTGATTAGTCACACAGTCGACTTATTTATCAGGTTCGTCAAAGCTCTAAACACGAACTTTAGAGTACACAAGCACTTTGCTTCAAAGTGAAGCAAACTTGATTCGAACTTTCAAGTGAATGTTTAATCGTTGAGTTACGCTATATTACACTATTAGAAGTGAATAATGAAGTGATTAGTTATACAGACGACTCATTTATCAGGTTCGTCAAGGCTCTAAACTGCGAACTTTAGAGTACACAAGCACTTTGCTTCAAAGTGAAGCAAACTTGATTCGAACTTTCAAGTGAATGTTTAATCGTTGAGTTACGCTATATTACACTATTAGAAGTATAATCAAGTCATTAGTTATACAGTCAACTCATTTATCAGGTTTGTCAAGGCTCTAAACGCGAACTTTAGAGTACACAAGCACTTTGCTTCAAAGAGAAGCAAACTTGATTCGAACTTTCAAGTGAATGTTAAATCATTGAGTTACGCTATATTACACTATTAGAAGTGATAGTGAAGTTATAAGTCACACAGTCGACTTATTTATCAGGTTCGTCAAGGCTCTAAACGCGAACTTTAGAGTACACAAGCACTTTGCTTCAAAGTGAAGCAAACTTGATTCGAACTTTCAGGTGAATGTTTAATCGTTGAGTTACGCTATATTACACTATTAGAAGTGATAATGAAGTGATTAGTTATACAGACGACTCATTTATCAGGTTCGTCAAGGCTCTAAACGCGAACTTTAGAGTACACAAGCACTTTGCTTCAAAGTGAAGCAAACTTGATTCGAACTTTTAAGTGAATGTTTAATCGTTGAGTTACACTATATTACACTATTAGAAGTGATAATGAAGTGATTAGTTATACAGACGACTCATTTATCAGGTTCGTCAAGGCTCTAAACGCGAACTTTAGAGTACACAAGCACTTTGCTTCAAAGTGAAGCAAACTTGATTCGAACTTTCAAGTGAATGTTTAATCGTTGAGTTACGCTATATTACACTATTAGAAGTAATAATGAAGTGATTAGTCATACAGTCGACTCATTTATCAGGTTCGTCAAGGCTCTAAATGCGAACTTTAGAGTACACAAGCACTTTGCTTCAAAGTGAAGCAAACTTGATTCGAACTTTCAAGTGAATGTTTAATCATTGAGTTACGCAATATTACACTATTAGAAGTGATAATGAAGTGATTAGTCATACAGTCGACTCATTTATCAGGTTCGTCAAGGCTCTAAACGCGAACTTTAGAGTACACAAGCACTTTGCTTCAAAGTGAAGCAAACTTTATTCGAACTTTCAAGTGAATGTTTATTCGTTGAGTTACGCTATATTACACTATTAGAAGTGATAGTTAAGTGATTAGTCATACAGAGTACACAACACTTTGCTTCAAAGTGAAGCAAACTTGATTCGAATTTCCAAGTGAATGTTTGATCGTTGAGTTACGCTATATTACACTATTAGAAGTGATAGTTAAGTGATTAGTCATACAGAGTACACAACACTTTGCTTCAAAGTGAAGCAAACTTGATTCGAACTTCCAAGTGAATGTTTAATCGTTGAGTTACGCTATATTACACTATTAGAAGTGATAATAAAGTGATTAGTCATACAGTCGACTCATTTATCAGGATCACCACGACTCAAAACGTGAACTTTAGAGTACACAGGCACTTTGCTTCAAAGTGAAGCAAACTTGATTCGAACTTTCAAGTGAATGTTTATTCGTTGAGTTACGCTATATTACACTATTAGAAGTTATAGTTAAGTGATTAGTCATACAGAGTACACAACACTTTGCTTTAAAGTGAAGCAAACTTGATTCGACTTCCAAGTGAATGTTTAATCGTTGAGTTACGCTATATTACACTATTAGAAGTGATAATAAAGTGATTAGTCATACAGTCGACTCATTTATCAGGTTCATCACGGCTCTAAACGCGAACTTTAGAGTACACAAGCACTTTGCTTCAAAGTGAAGCAAACTTGATTCGAACTTTCAAGTGAATGTTTAATCGTTGAATTACGCTATATTACACTATTAGAAGTGATAATGAAGTGATTAGTTGATAGAGTGCAGTTGTATGCTATTTTATGTCCTTTACACTGCTTTTATTCTAACATATTATGGTATAAGATTACGCTTTTGGTGTAGTTTTGTATTTCAGGTCTTAAAGAAGAGTTAGAACAAAAACGCAACAAGGAGGCTGAATCTCGAGGAAAAAGATAACAAGGCAACGACAACAGACAGAAAGCCACTGGCGCGCGAGCAACATGGCGTGCGAGTGAAGGTCGTGCAGAAGACAGCAAAACGGTGACGTCAGCAGATAGCGAGATATTCGGGACGATGACGTCATCACGCGCGAGAATATTTCTAAGTTCAGTTTTTGGAGATTTAATATTTCCTAAGCTGATTTTTAGAGATATAGATGATTTCCTACAGATATCCTTGCCTAAATATTCGTGGAAACCCTAAAGAGGCAAGGCTATAAATACAAAGATTTATGGAGATCACAGGGAGGCACGCAGAAGAGACCAGACGGCTCAGAGCAGAACTCTGATTCGGCCGTGCGCGCAAGCTGTCACGCGAGACTGCCGACGCTACACTACAGATTTGTCTTGTTATTTAGTTGTTATTTAATTATATTTGAGATGTATTCATTCAGTATGAGTAGCTAAACTCACTGAACTCGGTTTGGATTTGGATCTATGAATAATATGTTTTGAGGTTTTGTTCTTAATTTACATGAGTATTATTATTCCGAACTCAATTGCATGATAATTAGGTTAGACAATTAAGCGAAGCCTTGCACCGCAGACTTAGTTGTAGAATCTTTTATCTATAGTTAAACTATCAGAAGTACGTGACTGTGAATGATAGGAGTAACACTAGAATAGGCATTAACTACCTTGACCGGATTCGTTATTGACTAGACTAGATCGAATAATAATATCATACGGACCTTGACCGGAATGTATGTGTAGGTTATTAAGCTGTGACAGGACCTTAACTTACGTGAACAGCATGTCATGTATCATTAGTGACCGAGGATAAACATAGAAATTCATAGTGATAAATCTGAACCGAGATCATCTCTTGCATAGTTAATTACATCTTCTTCACTTGCTGTCTGTTTGTGCGCCAGTGGTACTTGCGCACCAGTTTCTGTCTTTTCTTTGTACTTTTTACTCACAACCCCAATTCTTAGTTTGTAGGCTGAAAAGAGACTTCCACCGTTCCCTGTGGATTCGACCCCAGCTTGCCAATACTATACTAGTGAGGAGAGTCGGGACAAATTTGCAGCACTCAACGACGTGCTCGTCAAATTTTGGCGCCGTTGCCGGGGAACGGCTAGAGAAGTTTTCTTTTCCTTTTTTCCTTTTGTTATTTCCTTTTCTTTTAAATAAAAAACCCAAAAATATTAGTTACGTTTAATTTAGTTGTTGTTTTTGTATGGAAGATTTTGGTGAGAATAGTGTCATCGGCAGACGAGCAGGAACTCCAGACGCACCAGCGCGTAACGCTGACAACATTTTTGCACGCCTGAACCCAGCTGAACTCGGGGCAATCAGAAGAGAAGTACGTAGAGACTTAGAGTTCAGAATGGACGTTGAACTACCCAGGAATGATAATCAGTTGAATGATAACATGGATAGACGCGTGTCACCTCCTGGCGCGCGCGTGCCTGCTCAACCAGTAGCGCGACGCACCATCAAGGAGATGTCTGCTCCTCAAGCTGTGAATCAACCATGGTGCATAGTACTGCCTCCAGATGGACATTTCGAACTGCGGACTCAGCTTGTTCACTACATACCAAAATTCCATGGTATGGCTAGTGAGAATCCAGTAAAACATGTACGAGAATTCGCAGCCATTTGTGAGAATATGAGGAATGGGAATGAGGACCCAGAATTGTTGAAGCTTAGAGCCTTCCCGTTTTCAATATGTGATTCAGCTCGACAATGGTTGATGGGACTAGCGCCGGGTTCAATAAGGACATGGCCCGAATTACAAGAACGATTTCTAGACAAGTTTTATCCCGCGGCCAAAGTGTCACTACTGCGTCGAGAGTTAGCTGCGCCGAAACAGTTGCATGGGGAATCATTATCATAGTATTACGAGCGGTTCAGGGAACTTGAAGCGAACTGCTACAATCATGGACTCCCGCAACATGTGTTGATAGAGAACTTCCTCAACGGACTTACTGAGATGGAGCTCAGGTTGTTGAATGCTTGCGCAGGAGGCAACGTGAGGAATATGTACCCGGAGGATGTTTGGAAACTAATAGAGGACACGGCTGATCAAGTAAGGTATCAAGTATCTTTGGAAAACAACCGTACTAGAACTCTGCATCAAGTGGATGTCACTGGCGAGATTAAAGAATTAAAGGATATGATGCAGAAGCTAATGTTGAAACAAAGCGTCGAAGCAAGAGCGTGTGAATTCTGTCAAGCCACAGATCATCTGACTGACGCATGCCCCTCCCTATTCGAAGAACACGCAAATGTTAATGCAGTAGGAGGATGGAACAATGGACAATCTAGGCAAGGACAGCCTAGGTTTGGATTGGCAGAGAATGGGTTTAGTTGGAAGAACGACCAGAATTTTCAGAGGCCGCGCGCTGACTGGCGCGCGCAACCTAATGCTCCCACTGGCGCACGACCTTACGCGCCAGTACCTTCCTACAACCCACCGCACCGACGCACTGAAGGACAAACGCAGAATGCTCAGCAGCCTCCGAAGAAATCGTTAGAAGAAATAGTTGGTCAATTGGCCGAGACAGTAAGCAGAAACCAAGAGCAGAACGAAAAACGTTTTACCTTAATCGAGAGTCAGCTGTCACAAATTTCCGAGACCGTAACTGAGATCACAAACCACAGGAGCCAGATTGCAGAATGGTGTTAACGCGGTGCTATTAAGGTCAGGGAAGGAAATATCGACTGCGCCAGAGACAACTCGCGCAAAGAAAAGCACACACGCGCAGAATACGGACTCAGCACCTGAGGCAAGCGCACCAGTTGCAGAGACGGATGGTCAGGCTAACAACAAACTACCACTTCCTTTCCCTACTCAGAGAACTAAGCCAAAGAAGACTGGAGCATACCATTTGAATTGATGTGTGACGCAAGCGATTATGCTGTGGGCGCAGTAATGGGCCAGCGCAAGGATAAGAAACCACACGCCATCTACTATGCCTCGCGCACACTGGATCCAGCGCAGCGGAATTACACCACCACGGAGAAAGAGTTACTCGCCATTGTGTTTGCCCTGGAGAAATTTCATGCATACATATTAGGGGCCAAAGTCATCATATTCACGAATCACGCAGCACTGAGGTACTTATTGTCCAAGAAAGAAACTAAGCCGAGGCTCATGCGTTGGTTATTGCTGTTGCAGGAATTTAACATTGAGATCAAGGACAAAAAGGGCTCGGATAACACAGTAGCAGATCATCTTAGTCGAATAGTCAGGGACGAGGAACAAGGGCATATAACGGAAACTTTCCCCGACGAGCATATAATGACGATACAAGGTAAGGCCCCATGGTACGCTCACATCGTGAATTACCTGGTCACTGGTACGTTTCCCCCTTCTTTCAATAAACCGCAGCAATTACGATTAAAACATGACGCTAGAATGTATTTATGGGATGATCCGTACCTGTTTAGAATAGGCCCGGATCAGATACTTAGACGCTGCGTCCCAGATCATGAAATAGACTCAGTTCTAACCTTTTGTCATGAACACGCTTGTGGAGGCCATTTCGGCCCGAAACGAACAAGTAGAAAAATCCTAGATTCTGGTTTTTATTGGCCACATGTGTTCAGGGACTCTTACGCGCACTGCAAAAGTTGCGATAGATGTCAGCGCGCAGGTAATATATCGGCGCGCAACGAGATGCCACAGACGCCCATCATGGTGGACGAGGTATTTGATCTGTGGGAATAGATTTCATGGGACCCTTTCCCCCTTCATTTGGATTTGAGTACATTCTAGTAGCAGTGGATTATGTGTCTAAATGGGTTGAAGCTAAAGCTACAAGAAAAGATGATGCTAAAACTGTTACTGATTTTTTGCGCACTAACGTTTTCTGCCGTTATGGTGTACCCAAGGCACTGATCAGTGACCAGGGAACTCATTTTTGTAACAGAATGATGGCACAGGTACTCAAACATTACGGAGTTCAGCATAGGATATCCACGGCCTACCATCCACAGACAAACGGTCAAGCTGAAATCTCAAACAGAGAAATCAAACGAATACTTGAGAAGATGGTTAAACCGACACGCAAGGATTGGAGCCTCAGGCTGGATGATGCGCTATGGGCGTACAGGACGGCTTTCAAAACACCAATTGGCACTTCACCATTCCGGTTGGTTTTCGGGAAAGCTTGTCACCTCCCGGTAGAAGTGGAGCATAAGGCTTACTGGGCATTGCGTGCGTGCAATCTAGACCTGGATAGCGCAGGGCGTGAACGGATGTTGGACTTAAACGAGCTGGATGAGTTGCGTGCAGACGCCTATGACAGCACGCGTGACTACAAGCTGCGCACCAAGATATATCACGATAAGTTTATTCTTCGACGTTCTTTTAATATTGGTGATAAAGTGCTGTTATTCTCATCTAGATTAAAGATCATGCCAGGGAAATTGCGAAGCAGGTGGACTGGACCATTTACAATCACAAAAATCTTTCCACATGGAGCCGTAGAACTCGAGGATGAGAAAGATCATCATCGCTTCAAGGTAAACGGCCAGCGCATTAAGAAGTATCTCTCGGGCCCTGTTCCACCAGTACAGGAATTCGACCTCTTATCACCAGGTGAGTTAGGAGAAGCTGCACCAGACCTAGCAGACGCACGCACCACAAACCACGCGCGCCAGAAGACGCGTACAAGAGGTCGCGCGGACATTGAGAAAATACCACGGCACTGACCAAATCAGGTACTGTCGAGCCAGCGACGTTAAAACCAAGGCACTTCCGGGAGGTAACCCGTGCATTACTATTGCTTTCTTTATTACTTATGCATAACGTGAGGACACGTTTTTGTTTAAGTGTGGGGGGGCAGTAGTATATCTATCTTAGGAGTAGGAATTTTTATTTTTTTAGGATAAATTTTTCGTTTTTTAGTTTAAAACAAACCAAACCGAAAGTTGAACACATCTCAAGAGGTATTGCGCGCGAAACATTGGCGTGCGCACCTGTGTGCGTACTCGCGCACCTGAGGTAATTTGTGCTTATATGACATATTCTGATTTTTGGTAATTTTTTCGAATTTTGTGTATCTCTTGAGTGGAATAACGAGGGATGTGGAGTTGATAGAAACGTCCTAGAGAAGCAGTCGATCGAAAAAGCTTGAGGATCGGTTGCATGGTTATGAGTATTCGTGGAGGTTGGTACTTCGCGGTCAAAGGAATAAGAGCAAGCTCAGTCACGCAGATGCCGAAGCGAAACCCTACCAGCGTGACGAGACGGAAAAACAGACCGTCTTCGTGGAAGTAGTTGCTCAGGAAGGGGCGCGCGGTTGCAAACGCGTGACCTGACTTGCGCGACTAATCAGAAGCGAGAGCGGGGCGTGGTTCCATAGCTGTTATCCGAAGGCCGTGATTGGAAGCCGTTCTAGGGAAAAATAAGGATCCGGACCAGAAAGCAGAGTATTCAATTCAAAGTGAAAGCTTACAAGGCCGAAACGATGAAAAGAAGAAATTGTGCAACAAGATTATCAATATGTCCGAGAAACAAACAGTAAAGCGTCAAAGACGTAGAGCTCAGAAAACCCTAAGACGCGGATCAATCACGTACCAAAGAAAGCGGATACGAATAACCATGCAATCGCGAATCAAGAAGAATTCGGTGACCGGTGCTTAAGCAGGACTATCTCCCAATCATCCAAATTGATTTGCATTCCACAAGAGAGGTAACACAAGGTTAGAATCAGTTACTTAATCATTTAGTGTTGTAGAGTCACAATTGCGCAGGTTGTGAGAGTGGCGCACATGTGTGGCGCAGTAAGTCCAACATTCACGCGTGCAGTACACAAGAGGTAAGGAAGCCGACTTGTTCAGGGACGAACAAGAGTAAGTGTGGGGGATTTGATAGAGTGCAGTTGTACGCTATGTCCTTTACACTGCTTTTATTCTAACATATTATGGTATAAGATTACGCTTTTGGTGTAGTTTTGTATTTCAGGTCTTAAAGAAGAGTTAGAACAAAAACGCAACAAGGAGGCTGAATCTCGAGCAAAAAGATAACAAGGCAACGACAACAGACAGAAGCCACTGGCGCGCGAGCAACATGGCGCGCGAGTGAAGGTCGCGCAGAAGACAGCAAAACGGTGACGTCAGCAGATAGCGAGATATTCGGAACGATGACGTCATCACGCGCGAGAATATTTCTAAGTTCAGTTTTTGGAGATTTAATATTTCCTAAGCTGATTTTTAGAGATATAGATGATTTCCTACAGATATCCTTGCCTAAATATTCGTGGAAACCCTAGAAGGCAAGGCTATAAATACAAAGATTTATGGAGATCACAGAGCACGCAGAAGAGACCAGACGGCTCAGAGCAATTCCGCGGCCGTGCGCGCAAGCTGTCACGCGAGACTGCCGACGCTACACTACAGATTTGTCTTGTTATTTTAGTTGTTATTTAATTATATTCTTGAGATGTATTCATCAGTATGAGTAGCTAACTTACTGATTTCGGTTTGGATTTGGATCTATGAATAATATGTTTTTGAGGTTTTGTTCTTAATTTACATGTTTAGTATTATTATTCCGCACTCATTGCATGATAATTAGGTTAGACAATTAAGCGAAGCCTTGCACCGCAGACTTAGTTGTAGAATCTTATCTATAGTTAAACTATCAGAAGTACGTGACTGTGAATGATAGGAGTAACACTAGAATAGGCAGTAACTACCTTGACCGGATTCGTTATTGACTAGACTAGATTGAAGTAATAATATCATACGGACCTTGACCGGAATGTATGTGTAGGTTATTAAGCTGTGACAGGACCTTAACTTACGTGAACAGCATGTCATGTATCATTAGTGACCGAGGATAAACATAGAAATTCATAGTGATAAATCTGAACCGAGATCATCTCTTGCATAGTTAATTACATCTTCTTCACTTGCTGTCTGTTTGTGCGCCAGTGGTACTTGCGCACCAGTTTCTGTCTTTTCTTTGTACTTTTTACTCACAACCCCAATTCTTAGTTTGTAGACTGAAAAGAGACTTCCACCGTTCCCTGTGGATTCGACCCCAGCTTGCCAATACTATACTAGTGAGGAGAGTCGGGACAAATTTGCAGCACTCAACGACGTGCTCGTCATTAGTCATACAGTCGACTCATTTATCAGGCTCGTCAATGTTGGAATAAGGGAAACATGTGGGGTACATGTTGGACTTACGGAAACATGGAGGACCAATGTTGGAATATTAGGAACCTGCTCAAAGTTGGTTTGAGGGGAAGCTTGGACAGTAAATTTATGAAGATATTCAAGAGATATTCAAGGTTTCCTAAAGGTTTCCTAAAGATATTCAAGGTTTCCTAAAGATATTCAAGGTTTCCTAAAGATAGTCAAGGTTTCCTAAAGATATTGAAGGTTTCTTAAAGAAACCAAATCTTGATTATCTACTTTCCTAAACCAACCTTAGATAGGCCATCATTGTTTCCTAAGACTTGTATAAATACCCTACTCGTGTACTCTTGTTATTCAATATAATCAATACTCTTTTCTCAAATTTTCTTTGTTTACTTCCTTACTTGTCATTCTTCCACACTCTACAAACTTAATATACTCTGAATTCTTTTATGGTATCAGAGGAAGATCCTAAACAACTTCCGCACATAAAAACATCAATTTTTTTTCCACAAACTCTCATCATGGATACTCCAGTTGTGGCAATACCAGTGGTCCTTAAGGGGCCTAATTATATTCTACGGTCTAGAATGGCCAGAGTTACCTTGGGGAGTAAGGGGTTATGTTTTCATCTTGGGAGTGATAAGGCCCCCACAATTACTACCAAGGGAGATGGTGGGAAACCTGTCACAAGATGTGACAAAGAGAAGTGGCTACAAGAGGACTTATTGGTGATGACAATACTACAAGCCTCTTTGGATGTGTCAATCCTTGAAGCCTATTCTTTTTGTGTGAATGCCAAAGCCCTGTGGGAGACACTTGAGAAGGTTTATGGCAACACAAGCAACTTGAGCCGGTGTTTGAGGTCAAGAGGGCACTCAACACCCTAAGCCAAGATAATATGGAGTTCACAAAGCACTTTGGGAGGTTCAACACACTATGGGCAGAATTGGAGACATTGAGACCTCAGACTATTGATCCTGCAATCCTCCACAGAAGAAAGGAAGAAGATAAGGTGTTTGGGTTGCTGCAAATCCTTGATCACTCATACAAAGATCTTGTCAAACAGATTCTAAGGGCAGACAAGCTCCCCTCTCTGGAAGAAGTGTGTGCACAAATTCAGAAGGAGCAAGGCTCCACTGATCTTTTTGAAGGGAAGGAGTTAAGTGTCGCTCATAGAGTTGTGGATGAAAAGGCTAACCAGGTGGTTAACAAAGTTGATGAGAGGAAGGGTTTGATGTGTGATCACTGCAAAAAAAGAGGCCATTCAAAAGACAAGTGTTGGATTCTACACCATCACTTGAAACCTTCCAAATTCAAGCAACCACAAGCTAATAAAGCTAATGAGGAATCAACCGGACCTAAGGAGGATCAATACTTGAGGAAATCAGACCTAGATGCTCTCCTCCATGCCTTTAAGGAGGGCATGGGTAAGTCAAATGGTATGTCTCTCTTTGCTTTTAATAAATCTGATTATTGTATAGTTGACTCTGATGCTTCACATCATATGATTTCGAACTCCAAATTAATCAAAAACATTCATCCAAGAAAAGGACATGTAGTAATTGCTCATGGTGACCGTGTGCCTATTAGAGGATTAGGTATTGTAAGATTGTTTAATAAGGACTATAAAGCTTACTTCATGCCTGATTTTACATCTAACCTCTTATATGTCAAAAGAATTGCTACTGATCTTAATTGTTGGGTGATGTTTGGTCCTAACGAGCTTTGATTTCAGGATATTAAGACCGGTACTCTTCTAGGTGAAGGTGTTTCCAAAGAAGGCCTCTATTTCCTTGAAAACTTAGCTAGTTCCTATGTTTCTCTGCATGATGAATCTTTTACTTTCAATTCAAAAGCATCTAATGTTATTAATGAAATTTGGCATGCTAGATGGGGCATCCACATCCGAGGGCATTAAACTTGTTGTTTTCTGATATTAAACTTAAACATGATGAACGTGAAGCATGTATATTAGGTAAACATCACAAATCAGTATTTCCAACTTCTAAAACATCATATGAAAACTGTTTTGACCTAGTACACTCGGATGTATGGCCTGCCCCTTGCATATCTAGGGATAACCATAAGTATTCGTTACATTCATAGATGAAAAGTCGAAATATACTTGGTTAACCCTATTACCTTCTAAGGATAGAGTACTAGATGCCTTCATTAATTTTCAGAATTATGTTACTAACCACTTCAATGCGAAGATCAAAACATTTAGAACAGATAATGGAGGAGAATACCTGAGCAACGCATTCAAGCAACACCTAGCCAAGAATGGGATTGATCACCAAACGAGCTGCCCTTATACACCTCAACAGAATGGAGTGGCTGAAAGAAAGAATAGACATCTTATGGAGGTGGCACGGTCCATGATGTTTCACACTAATATGCCTAAGAGGTTTTGGGGGGATGCTGTTGTGACAGCTTGCTACTTGATCAACAGAATTCCCACCAAAGTCCTCAATGACATATCTCTATATGAGGTACTAAACAAAACCAGACCTTCCATTACTCATCTAAAGGTTTTTGGGTGCCTTTGTTTTGTGTTAGTTCCAGGTGAGCTTCGAACTAAGCTGGATGAGAAAAGCACAAGGGCTGTGTTCATCGGATATTCTGCCACCCAAAAAGGATACAAGTGCTATGATCCCGTTTCAAGAAAGGTCTTGGGTATCCAGGGATGTGAAGTTCATGGAATCCAAAGCTTACTTTGACAAGGCAGGATGGGAGGAAGTGAAAGATATATATCTCAAACTCTCCATCAGACAAAGTTGCAGCCTTGAGAAGGATCATTGACGACTTCATCACCACACCTTCGATCCCTAGCACATCTCCTTGTGTTCCCCATCCTGATCATGAGGGGGGGATTACAGGATGATGCACATGATGAATCTGATGAAGATTCAACCACAACTCCTCAAGAATTTGACTTATCAAGTCATGATCAGGAAGAGAACCAGGAAATTTCAGATTCTGTGAGTGAAGAAGATGAAGATCAAACTCATAATGATCAAGAGGAGAATGAAGAAGAAGCTGATCAAGGACAAACACAACCTGCAGATCAAGAACTAGAATTAATTCAAGTTGAGCAACCACAAACTCTAAGAAAAAGCACTAGGCTGAGGAAGTCTCCATCAAACTGGAAGAACACAAGGGTATTTTATAATGGTACTGGGTATTGCTTATCCTATCCAATCTGTTTGTTCTTTGGATAGGTTCCCAAAGGCTCACCAAAGCTTGGAGTGAAACCAGCAAAGACTCCACTTGAGGAAGGATACAAAGTCATACGTGAGGGGGAGATTGATGAAAAGCCCTTTGAGGATGAAAAGCTATACAGAAGGATGGTTGGTAAGTTGATTTATTTAACTATCACAAGACCTGATATATGCTTTTCCGTGAATCAGGTTAGCCAGCATATGCAAACACCAAAGATGCACCATTGGCACATGGTAGAGAGGATCTTGAAGTACCTCAAAGACACGGTTGGCCAAGGAATCTGGATGGGAAGGAATGGCAACACCGATGTGGTAGGTTATTGTGATGCAGATTGGGCAGGAGATAGGAATGATAGGAAATCAACCACAGGTTATTGCACCTTCATTGGAGGTAATCTCGTGACTTGGAGAAGCAAAAAACAGAAGGTGATCTCTTGTTCAAGCGCTGAGGCAGAGTATAGAGCCATGAGAAAGCTAACAAATGAGTTGATAAGGATTAAAGCTCTCCTCAACGACCTAGGCATCAAGATCAACACACCCATCACTATGCATTGTGACAATCAGGCGGCCATCCATATTGCATCAAACTCAGTGTTTCATGAGAGAACAAAGCATATAGAAGTGGACTGCCACAAGGTGAGAGAGGCTGTAGAGCAAGGAGTGATTCAGCTGAGCTACACAAAAAGTGAGCATCAACTAGCAGACATCTTCACAAAGGCTGCTAGTAGCAAGGTGTGCGAGTTCATCCATTCAAGGCTTGGACTCACAAGTATCATCCCTTAGACATAACCCTGGCCGAGGGTTCTTGTACTCTTTTTGTCCTAGGTATGGTTTTATCCCATGTGGTTTTCCATACTTAGGTTTTTAATGAGGCAAGGGCTCTAGGGTCCAAGCTTGTCTAAATCCTTTAGTCAAGCTTGAGGGGGAGTGTTGGAATAAGGGAAACATGTAGGGTACATGTTGGACTTAAGGAAACATGGAGGACCAAGCTTGGGCAGTAAGTTAATGAAGATATTCAAGAGATATTCAAGATTTCCTAAAGGTTCCCTAAAGATATCCAAGGTTACCTAAAGATATTCAAGGTTTCCTAAAGGTTTCCTAAAGATATTCAAGGTTTCTTAAAGAAACCAAATCTTGATTATCTACTTACCTAAACCAACCAAAGCCAGGGCAACATTGTTTCGAAAGACTTGTATAAATACCCAACTTGTATACTCTTGTTATTCAGAAAAATCAATACTCTTTTCTCAACTTTTCTTTGTTTACTTCCTTACTTGTCATTCTTCCACACTCTACAAACTTAATATACTCTGAATTCTTTCATGCTTCACTTTGAAGCAAAGTGCTAGTGTACTCTAAAGTTCGTCTTTGGAGTACACTAGCCTTTAGAGTACATGACCAGTGTTAGAAATGTCTATTTTAAGCCCCTACTTTTATGCTTATTTCCTATGATTATAACATAAAATATATTACTTTTGATACTTTGATTGATGTTTCAGGTCAAAAGCACGATTCAAGCCTTACGAAGGAGCACAAATGGAAATATGAGGAAAAGCACGTGAATTCGGCCTAAATCAGACGTAATTGGGAGCATTTATGCAATTCTTAGACCGAGTGCACAGAAATACCTGACCCGAGCTAAACCTAGTCAAAGACCCAAGTTACTCGACCGAGTAAACACACTGCTCGAGCAAGTTATCACGTGACCAAGACCCTTCGTATGGATTATCTCCATTAACTCGAGTGATTTAATACAAGAAGATAAGGAAGACCTTTCATTACTCGATCATTTAATACAAAGATAAGGAAGACTTCCATTTACTCGGCCATTTATGATAGAGTTAAGCAAGACCTTCATTCACTCGACCCTTGTGATTGACTTCACTATATAAGCATCACAAGATTCTGAAGAAGGTTGCTGCCTAGGGGGCTGAAAATAGTAAAGTGATTGATCTAGTCGAGTAAACCAAGTGAAGAAGAAAGATACCGAGAGAGCTCGGAGACCGTTGAATTATACAACCAGATTTTGTACTCGAGATAACGAGGAGAATAGCAGCAGCTTGGAGCTCGACCGTGGATCATCAATCACTGAGAATTTCTAAACTTTACTCTTGTTTTATTTACAATCGTTTTACTTACAATCGTTTGAACATGTTTGCATTATCACTCGAGATGAGTGAGTAGTTTCCTTATGATGGGATTTGATGAATCTCTAATGCTTATGAATAACTAGAACATGATTATTTAATTTATATGAATCAATTCTTGTATGATAATTGCGTGTGTTGAATCATACCCGAGCTTAATCTTCATAAAATAGGTGTCCTGACAAAACATCTAGAAGTGTAGGTCGGAGTAGTATATCTAGGGAAGGACCGAGAGGTGAACTTAGATATTTTGGAATCAATACAACCATTAGATCGAGTATATTAGCAAAGCGAGTATATTTGGTGCATGAATGTATTAATAAGCGTATTTGACAGATAGTGAAAACACAACATTCGAGAGGAGAAACTAGTCGAGTAGATGTTTACGTGCGAATCCAACATTCGAGAGTGAGGATTCGTATGCTAATGCTACTCAGTCTAAATTCTATAATATAAATCCAACATTCGAGAGTGAGGATTTATATTATCATATAACTATATTCTAGATTAAATTGTCATCAAGAAGGAAATTCATAACTATAATATAAATCTAACATTCGAGAGTGAGGATTTATATATCTTGTTCGAGTGAAACCATAAGTATTAGTGGAGGATTCTCATCCTTGTCATAGTTTTTAATATTTGATAACAAACCTTTTCTTTAAATATTGCCTTTTGAATAAATAATATTGCCTTTGAAATAAATAAAACACTTAAGAACTAAATTGAAAGCTAGTAATAAGTAATAAAAGCTAGTAATCGAGTTTGAAATATAACTTGACTCCACTGTTCCCTTGGGTTCGACACTAGGTCACCCCTAGTTCTATAAATTCTTTTGAGTTGCGTGTGGAATATCTATCACTAATACCACGCGTCAAAATGGCGCCGTTGCCGGGGAACGGTGTTTAGTTTTTAGTTTTTAAAATCTTTCACTAGTTTAATTTTTAGTTCTAGATTTCGAGTCACTCGAAATCGTAAATATAAAAAAATAAAAATAGTAATAATAAAAACTTTCATTTGCTTATTTTTCTAGCTATTACTAAAATTCATCTTTTTGTAGGTGAATGCAATCAAACTCTAAAGCGAAGAAAAAGGTGCAAGTGGACGTCACAAATTCAAGTTCTAGCTCTTCGAGATCTTCTAGACCTTTAACCTTAACTTCGTGGACAATACCGAAGAAACCGAGAACAAATCTTACTCGACCGATCAAAACTTACTCGACCAGATATGGAAAATCAAGGAGCAGCTCGAGCAGGGGCTGAGGTCGAGCAACCAGCCGAGTATTACATAACTCCAACCATTGGAAGTTATGATTCTCCCATTCGCATTCCCAATGAAGAAGGATATGACTTTGAACTTCGAGGAGGACTCATCCAAATGATCAAGAGTGAATCATTCGACGGATACGGTAACCCTCACGTTCATCTTAATAATTTTACTGAATTATGCCGTACGTATAAATTTGCAGGAGTACCTAGAGAAATAGTTTACATGAAGCTATTTCCATTTTCTTTAACCGATGGAGCGAAAGATTGGCTTCAAGGACACGAGCCAAACACATTCAAGACATGGGACGCCTTAGCCCAAGCTTTCGTAAACCAATACTTTCCCCCTGCAAAGGTAAAACGTATTAGGGATAGAATTAACAAATTTGTGCAAGGCAACAATGAATCTTTTTATGAAGCGTACGAACGATTCAAAGGACTTCAACGCGAATGTCCTCATCATGGATATAACAAATGGGAATTGTTGTCGATGTTCTACGATGGAATGGACGAGAATAGTCGATTACGCATGGATCAAGGAAGCGGAGGAAGCATCATGGGACTACCCGCGAGCGAAGGATTCAAGGTTATAGAGAAACTCGCATGGAACAGCCACCAATGGGGTGGAGATCGAAACCATCTAAAGAAGGAGGAACTTGAGCCGAGTACGAATTCAGTCACGAAAGCCGACTTTAATAACTTTCAAAAACCGTTAACTCTTTAGTGCAAACCCTTTCTAACCTTAACTTAGATAAGAAGAAACACAATCAAACGTCTACGAGGTTAGCGAGCACACTGAAGAAGTTACGGACCTAAAGGAGGAGAAGACGTTAGCTACATAGCTCGAGGACAAGGATCCTACGTACCCCCTCAACAAAGGCAGACTAGATTCTACTCCGATTTGAAACCACCATACCCTACTCAAGGGTATAATAACCAAAACCCAGGTAAGTCTCAATACTTCACGAGACCAAGCTAGAGGAGACTACCCGAGCAACCAAGCCTCGAGTCAGAACTACGGCCCGAGCACAAATCAGAATTTCAACCAAAGGAAGGAAGACAAGAAATCCGAGGAACCTACCTTAGCGCAACTAATGACTCAGATGATAGCTACTCAAGCACAACAGAGCAAAGACATTCAGAATATTTGCGGAAATCTCAAGGAAAAGCCGAACAGAAGATGCTTGAGACACAGTTTGCGCAACTCGCTTCAACGCATTCAAGGAATCCCGGAAAACTTCCTTCTCAACCCGAAATAAACTCAGCCGACTTAAGCGCTATCACTTTGAAGAGTGGTAAGGAGCTTGAAGGACCAAGACCAAAGAAAGCACAACAAATTCAGCCGAGCAAGATGAACCGAGTAACACTCAGCAGCCCGAGCAGGAAGAGGAAGCCACGGACAAGGAAAGTGAGCCGCCTTACGTAGCACCACCACCTTACGTTCCACCACTTCCATTCCCAAACAGACAAAAGAAGGTAAAAGAAACAGCCGCATTCAAGAAGTTTGCTGAAATTCTCGGAAAGCTTAGCATCACTCTACCATTTTCAGAGGTAATTTCTCAAATGCCCACCTATGCTAAATTTTAAAAGATATTATAACTCATCGTCGTGAATTATGTGATGTAGACCATGTTGCCTTAGGACCTAATTCTAGTGCCGTAATACAACGTAAGATGCCTAAGAAACAAAAAGATTATGGTTCATTCACTATACCGATCGTCGTAGGAGATATAGATATGATGATGCCTTATGTGATCTAGGAGCAGGAGTTTCCATAATGCCATTTATCTTATATGAAAAATTAGGAATAGGAGAACTTTCTAGCACCACTTTAATTCTTAGACTAGCTGATAGGTCTAAACGAGTACCAATTGGTGTGTTAGAAGATATGCCTGTTAAAATTGGAGAATTCTATGTTCCTGTGGATTTTTATGTGTTAGAAATGGATGATAACCCTTATGCCGAAATTCCTGTTATTATGGGAAGACCATTTTTAAACACAGTCAAGGCATTGATAAATTGTGGCGATGGTTCAATCGAGTTGGACCTAGGTGAGGACAAGGTAAAATTTTATCTTTCTAAAATGATGAAAGCACCTACTTGTTCTTTGGATTGTGATTTGTTTGATG
This sequence comes from Sedum album, assembly GCA_006409495.1. Taxonomy (NCBI): domain Eukaryota; kingdom Viridiplantae; phylum Streptophyta; class Magnoliopsida; order Saxifragales; family Crassulaceae; genus Sedum; species Sedum album. The sequence goes on along the minus strand of QZGG01003516.1, from coordinate 4,743 downwards.
CTAATGTTTCAAATAGTGATATAGTTGATATATTTCCGCGCTAACATTTCTTGAAAGTGAAGGAAAGAAGATGAAAATATGTCGAATCTCATGGATGAAACCGAGTACTCGACCGAGTCATTTTCGGTCGAGCAGAATTTGACCGAGCAGTTGACCGAGCAGGAACTTACAATCATAAGCAACTCGAGCAAAGGTAATGAATTTGGTCAGGAATTGAAACCTCTTCCACCAAATCTAAGGTACGAATTTTTAGTTTCAGAAAAATTTTCGCCGTAAATAAGTGCTTTGCTAAATCAAGATGAAACTATGAAACTCATGCATGTTTTACGTACACATAAAGATGCTATAGGACACTCTATAGATGATTTAAAAGGAATTAGTCCCGACGTATGCATGCATAGGATTCGTTTATGCGATGACGCAAAACCATCTAGGGAGTTTCTTAGGAGACTAAATCCCAAATTAGGTGAAGTTGTTCTGAAAGAAATAACAAAACTTAGAGATGCAGGAATCATATACTCGATCCCCTTCAGATTGGGTTAGCCCAATCCACGTCGTTCCAAAGAAAGGAGGATTAACCGTAGTTAAAAACGAAAATGATGAATTAATCCCCACTAGAACCGTAACCGGATATAGGATGTGTGTCGATTATAGAAAACTTAATAAAGCAACTAAAAAAGACCATTTCCCTATTCCATTCGTGGATCAAATGTTGGAAAGACTTTCCGGGCACGAGTACTTTTGTTTCCTCGACGGGTATAGTGGATTTTTCCAAATACCTATCCACCCCGAGGATCAAGAGAAGACCACGTTCACATGTCCATATGGAACGTTCGCGTATAGAAGAATGCCTTTCGGGTTATGCAACGCTCCGGGAACTTTTCAACGGTGTATGATGTCCATTTTCTCCGAGTACCTCGAGAAGACTATGGAAGTTTTTATGGATGATTTTTCAGTTTACGGGACTCGTTTGACGATTGTTTATCGAATCTATCAAAGTTCTAGCTCGATGCATTGAGATGGACCTAGTTTAAACTGGGAGAAATGTCATTTTATGGTTCAAGAAGGAATAGTGCTCGGACATCTAGTTTCAAAACGAGGAATAGAAGTCGACAAAGCCAAGATCGAGGTGATCGAGAAGCTACCACCGCCTAAGGATGTACGAGGTATTAGAAGCTTTCTCGGACACGCCGGATTCTACAGAAGATTTATCAAAGACTTCTCGAAGATAGCAAAACCACTCACAAACCTTCTCGCTAACGATGTTAAGTTTGTGTTCGATGATAAATGTCATGAAGCGTTCGAGACGTTAAAGAAGTTACTCACAACCGCCCCGATCGTTCGAGCACCAAATTGGGATTTACCGTTCGAACTAATGTGCGATGCAAGCGACGGAGCGATTGGAGCATGCCTCGGACAGAGAGTTGATAAACGTCTTCATGTCATTCAATACACGAGCAAGGCACTCGATGCAACAAAGAAAACTACACCACAACCGAGAAGGAGATGTTAGCGGTAGTTTACGCATTCGAAAAATTCAGACAATACCTCGTTGGATCAAAGACCATTGTTTACTCGGATCACCAGCCTCAAATACTTGATGAACAAAAAGGACGCAAAACCAAGACTTATTAGATGGATCCTTTTATTGCAAGAGTTCGACATAGAGATCAGAGACAAGAAAGGAGTCGAGAACGTAGTAGCCGACCATTTATCTAGACTCGAGACCACCTTAGAGGATAAAGGAAGTGGAGACCCTATCAAGGATTCATTCCTAGGAGAATACTTGCTCTCCATAGACTCTGCTCAAAACAAAGACCCTTGGTACGCAGATTTTGTGAACTATCTTGTTTGTGGAACACTACCACCAGAGATCACGTATGCACAAAAAAAGAAATTTCTCCGAGACGCTACTCGATACTATTGGGACGAACCTTATCTTTATAAGTTAGGAGTCGATGGCATATATCGTACGTGTGTAGCAGAAAAAGATCAACATAGAATCTTACGCGAATGTCATTCTTCATTCTCGGGAGGACACAGATCCACATCCAAAACAGCCGCTCGAGTAATGCAGTCAGGATTCTATTGGCCAACTATTTTTCAAGATGCTCATAAGTATGTTTGATAGAGCACAGTTGTACGCTACTTTAAGTCCTTTATATTGCTTATATTCTAACATATTTCAGTAGAAGATTACGCTTTTGGTGTAGTTTTGTATCTCAAGTTTAAAAGAAGAGTTAGAATAAAAAGCAACAAGAAGGCTAAATCTCGAGCAAAAAGACAACAAGGTGGCAACAAGGGACAGAAGACAACTAGCGCGCGAGCACCATGGCGCGCGAGTGAGGGTCGCGCAGAAGATAGCAAAACGGTGACGTCAGCAGACAGCGAGATATCAGGAGCGATGACGTCATCACGCGCAAAGAATATTTCTAAGTTCGGTTTTTGGAGATTACATATTTCCTAAGCTGATTTTTAGAGATAATGAAGATTTCCTACAGATATCCTTGCCTAAATATTTGTGGAAACCCTAGGAGGCAAGACTATAAATACAAAGCTTCAAGGAAATCACAAGTGTGCGTACTTAGAGAGCTGGACACGGAGCAGACGAGAGAAGACCAGAATTCCGACGAGATTGTGCGCGCGAGCTGTCACGCGAGCCTGCCGACGCACCACATCAGATTTGTCTTGTTATTTTAGTTGTCATATATAATTATTCTTGAGATGTATTCATTCAGTATGAATAGCTAAACTCACTGAACTTGGTTTGGATTTGAATCTATGAATAATATGTTTTGAGGTCTTGTTCTTAAATTGCATGATAAAGTTTAGTATTATTATTCCAAACTCAAATTGCATGATAATTAGGTTAGACAATTAAGCGAAGCCTTGCACCGCAGACTTAGTTGTAGAATCTATTATCTATAGTTAAACTATCAGAAGTACGTGACTGTGAATGATAGGAGGAACACTAGAATAGGCAATAGCTATCTTGACCGGATTCGTTATTGACTATACTAGGTTGAATAATAATACCATACGGACCTTGACCGGAATGTATGTGCAGGTTATTAAGCTGTGACAGGACCTTAACTTACGTGAACATTACATCGTGTATCTTTAGTGACCGAGGATAAACATAGAAAGTCATAGTGAAGAATCTGAACCGAGCTCATCTCTTGCATCTTTATTCACATCTTTTATACTATGTCTGTGTGTGCGCCAGTTGTACTTGCACAACAATTTTCTTTCTTTTAATTGTTTTCACTCACAACCCCAATCTTTAGTTTATAGTTGAAAGGCGACTTCTCACCGTTCCCTGTGGATTCGACCCCAGCTTACCAAGACTATACTAGTAGGAGAGCCGGGACAAATTTGCAGCACTCAACGACGTGCTCGTCAAATTTTGGCGCCGTTGTCGGGGAACGGCTAGAGAAGTTTTCTTTTCTTTTCTTTTGCTTTGTTATTTACTTTCTAATTTCTTATATAAAAATCGGAAAAAAAATTAGTTACGTTTAATTTAGCTGTTGTTTTTGTTTTGCATGGAAGATTTTGGTGAGAATAGTGTAATCGGTAGAAGAAGAGAAACTCCAGACGCGCCGAGAACATCATTGCTCGCCTACAGCCTGCTGAACTCGAAGCAATCAGAAGAGAAGTACGCAGAGACTTAGAGTTCAGAATGGATGTTGAACTACCCAGAAACTACAATCAGCTAAATGACAACGTGGATGTACGCGCACCACCCACCTGTCGCGCGCGTACCTGCTCAACCAGTGGCGCGCCGCACCATTAAAGAGATGTCTGCTCCTCAAGCAGTTAATCAGCCATGGTGCATCGTGCTGCCCCCTGATGGACGTTTCGAGCTGCGAACTCAACTTGTTCACTACATACCAAAATTCCATGGTATGGCCAGTGAAAACCCAGTTAAGCACGTACGAGAGTTCGCGGCCATCTGTGAGAATATGAGTAATGGGAACGAGGACCAAGAATTGCTAAAGTTAAGAGCTTTCCCATTCTCTCTTTGTGATTCAGCTCGACAATGGTTAATGGGGCTAGCTTCGGGATCAATAAGGACATGGCCCGAGTTACAAGAACGGTTCCTAGACAAATTCTATCCCGCGGCCTAGGTATCATTACTACGTAGAGAGCTAGCTGCCCCGAAACAGTTGCATGGAGAGTCACTATCAGAGTATTACGAGCGGTTCAGGGAACTAGAAGCGAACTGCTACAACCATGGACTCCCGCAACATGTGCTGATCGAGAACTTCCTCAACGGATTAACTGAGATGGAATTCAGGTTGTTGAATGCTTGCACAGGAGGCAACGTGAGGAATATGTACCCCGAGGATGTTTGGAAGCTGATAGAAGAAACTGCGGACCAAGTCAGATATTAAGTGTCTCTAGAGAATAACCGCACCAGATCGCTGCATCAAGTAGACGTAACCGGAGAGATCAAAGAATTAAAGGACATGATGCAAAAACTGATGATGAAACAGAGCGCCGACACAAGACCCTGTGAGTTCTATCACGCCACAGACCATCAGACTGATGCATGCCCCTCCCTATTCGAAGAACACGCAGATGTTAATGCAGTAGGAGGATGGAATAATGGACAGGCTAGGCAAGGACAGCCTAGATTTGGATTGGCTGAGAATGGGTTGGAAGAATGACCAGAATTTCCAAAGACTGCGCGCTGACTGGCGCACGCAACCTAATGCACCCACTGGCGCACGACCTTACGCG